>JAEIFU010000787.1:0-97865 GCA_018904235.1 Lordiphosa stackelbergi | reverse complement strand
GTATCTCTTGCTGCCCAAAGAGTAACAGGCAATAATTGACCATTGTTCTGCCTGCTGCTGCTGCTGCTTCTTTACCTTCTGCTTAAGCTTCTCCCGGTTTCTGGGATTCTGGTTTTATTGCAAATTTACCACCAGCTGATTTTGATGCGGGGAAAATTTAGACAAATTGGTTTTTGAGTGTTGCAAAGCGCTGGTTTAGCTTTGTTTACTTGCCTCTGTTTATCGCCATTGTGTTTTAATTAACCCTTGTGTGGGCGAATAATTTGCATGTATCGGGAAAAAATGACAATAGGAATTTGTGTTCACGTGTGTGACTAAATAACAGCAAAAATTTTGCTCAAATTTTGATGAAAAATGGCTATGAAGAATTTACGTGCAGAAACTAATTTTGGCGGTCGACCATGGTTCTTTTTTAATTGAATTTCAGATTTTGCATTTTCCCCATACAAATATATCTTGATCATATATGCTTTTGGATATGTCAATGTTTTCGAAAAAAAAAAAAAACACTTTTTAAAGTATTATTTTCATTGAAAAGTGAACTATTATTTGTGAAAATGAGCTGCGCCGATTGTCGGTGAGTTTTTATGGGACCACAATGTGATGGCGAAGGAATTGATATGTCCGAGGTGCAATAGACTGTGCACTTTAGAAGCGAGTCGAGGTCAATTTAGGTGCAACGCTATTGTGAAAAGCACGAACGCCAAGAAAAAGAAGAAGAAAAAGGTTCATTGCAATTTCTTGCAAATCGTCCGAGAAACTTAGAGATGAGCGCAGCAGCTACAGCGCATTCAGCTCCTTCTACAGGTACAGAGTATGTTATAGTCGGGCTTAACCGACTTTCTCACTTGTTTTTATATGGACTTGACACCCAGCTAAATCGATTTAGTTTGTCTGATTACTAACCTTAAACCCAAAACATTGAACGCTTGTGGAAAAATTTGGTCAGAGAAAGGACCACTACCTGGGTTACCTGGCCAAATTTAATTTTCATAAGACGTATCCCTCGCATTCTGAAAGAGTCCATGAGATATTCTTGGCCATTGGGAATATATATAGTCCCACGAATGATAATATAATTAATGAAGATGTTAATTTCAGTGAGGTATGCCTTTAATACGTAATAATTTGTGTAAAAATTTTCGTTTTTTCAAAGTATTAATTTACGTTAAAAACAAGTAAGAGTGTTTCGGTCGAGTGCCCCGACAGCAAAATACCCTTTCCAAGTAATGTGGTTCCTATAGCTTTGAACTCCTTTTATTTTAAAATTTATTTGAATAATTGGGGAGGCGCACTTGCATATCTTCGGTGTTTTTGCTCGGATCTTATAGTGGTATACAGAATAGACAGATATTGGGCCTTACTGAATATATATTAAGTCACTAGTTTCAAGCTTAAAAATTGTAGCTCTGACAGTTTTTCGCGGTTAGAAGGAGGAGGAATTTGCCAAGTCTGAAGCAAACTCGATTTGGGTACGATATTCACCTACATACTTGCAAAAATTTGTGGTTCTACCTCTTATAGTCTCTGAGATCAACGCGTTCATACACAGAGAGAGAGAGAGAGAGAGAGAGACAGTTTTTCGCTGTTAAAAGATGGTGGAGGAGGAATTTTCCAAATCTGAAACAAACTCGATGTGGGTACAGTATACACCTACATACATGCCAAAAATTGTGTCTCTATCTGTTACAGTCTCTGAGATCGACGCGTTCATACAGACAGACAGACAGACATGTCTAAATCGACTCGGCTGTTGATGCTGATCAAGAATATATACTTTATGGGGTCGGAGGTGCTTCCTTCTGGCTGTTACATACATTTGCACAACTTCATGATCCCCTTTTTCCCATTTTTAATGAGAACAGGGTATAAAAACGCGACTTGAACTTTACCTCGATAGGTGGCGTGGAAAAAAGAGTTCATAACACTCAAATTCAAACGCACGTACGCCTTTCACATAGGTAAAGAATATTTTCAATTATTAGCAAAAACAAACTGAATTCGGAAAGCATATATGATCAAGTATTTATTTGTATGGGGAAAAATGCAAACATTGAAATTCAATAAAAAAAAGAACCATGGTCGACCGCCAATTATTTTCTGCATATAAATTCATTATAATTCGCGGTCCATCGAGAAAAAAAAATTCCAGAATTTTTGGAGAAAGCAACCTTATAATAAACATTTACCGAATTCTGTTATCTCTCTTGTGTATCTAGTGTCATTTCGCTTTGGTAAAAAGAGAGCAATTTTAATCGAAATTGAGAACACAAAATCAATACCGAAGCGGAATTGCGTTCGATTTACTTTTCAAAAAGTAGTGGAATTGAAAACATGCCTGTATATAAATGCCAAAAAAAAATTTTTGTTTTGAAAATTCTAATTACGTATAACCCTTTAATAGTCTCTGCACACTGAGCAAATTTTAGAGGAACGCATAGAATTAGATGATGATGTAAAATTGAAATTTACACTGCCCACATCTAACATCTTACATCTGTCAGTCAACGTCTCAGAAATGAGTTGTATCAAAAATTACACAAAAATTTGCTCACACATCATTTGCTCAACAATATCAGGCTTATGAATCTCATTTTTTTGCGAATTCTTATGCTCCAGTATCTTTCTTGCTAATTTAATCAGAATCAGATCTCGTCCGTTTTGGTATATGGGCATTGGTATTATCGATGCATTTGCTGCTTGAAATTTCAGAATTAATGTCAATTGGGTCCTCTGCGTAAAAGGTGGAAAGATCTGCATCGTGTCCGGATCGGGGCGAGCACCTATTATGATTTTGTCACATATCATCAATATGGTCCTTATGCTAGCTTCTGTGGAAGGCGTTGTCAAGTCTTTTTCCTGCCGACTTAATATATAAAATACAAATATTTTATAATGCATGACAAGTTTTTCTGCCACTACTTAATTTCATGAGGATCGTGATGTTAGATGTTGCTCAGTGGAAAAAGCCTATAAGCATCAAGTGACATCTGCACACTCAGAATTAACAGCTGAAGCCTAGTACGGAGGGCGCTAAATTTTCCTTTAAGAAATTCGCCTGATATTCCTTTTTGTGGAATGTAAAAGGCAGTGTGACCGGATAAACTTAAAAAAATACAGAAAACGGAAAATAAATAAACTGGCCAGCTGAATTGTATTTTGACTTGACTAAGTGATTTAAATAGTGTGAGGCACAACACACAACATGGAGGAAGTTGCAATTGCAGTTGCAGAGGTAGCTATTACATTGAAGAATGTAAGTAATACCACAGAATAGGATTCGCCTATTGCCCAGAATATAATGTTCTGCACCGGGCCTGATAAGACCAATCACCATTGTTTCATTTTGAACATCTTTCATCGCAAAATAGCTGAATTCGTGCACCGGGTCGTGCCCTGAAACAACATTATATGTTTCGCAAGCGTGTTGCAAGATTCCATCCTGATTGTCTAGTGTAGAATTATGAGGCAGCCCTTACCTTTTCCCAACTGGACACCAACTGTTTCCCAAGCAATTTTTGTAAATGCGGTGACGGGTTGCTTGTAATGTCCCACAATCATTCATCCCATCAAAGGATCACATCTTCCTGGTAGCACCACGGTTTTTTTTTTGGGGGGTTTTAGGCCTACAACAGGGGGGGAAAAAAAATCTCTTCCAACCAAATTCCAACCCAAAACCAATTCTCAAGATGTCACAACACTATTTTTCTCGATAGGTTGCATCAAATTAATTAAATATTTTATTTATTTTAATATTAAAATTTGTGTTTTAATAAAACTCTCCTGCGTAACAATAAAAACTGACAACCACAGCGCCCCGTCAAGTTACTGGGTCGCCATCTGTGTACCAACATTGGCACCAACAAGGGCTTAGAGTTGTCAAGTTATATTTTATAATTGGCGGAAATATATTTTTTAAATTTTGCATCTTATTTTTGAGAATATGACTTAAATTTAAATAATAATTTAAAAATGCATCATAAAACATATAACGGTATCAAAAAAATTGCATTTAAACATCAAATTAACTCATAACTAGAATATGGGACATTTTTTTTGTGAGAAAGGACAACCCTGTTAACAGATTGAATAGAAATGTCCCATTAGCATGGACACAAACCTTCCAACTCGATTTTCATATAAGAAAACGAAATCTCTTGAAGTTCTGGGACACCGACGGATTTTTCGAGCGTTTGGCAACCAACCCAAGGCCAAAATCTCTAGAGATTTCTGTGACACCCCCGATAATTTCTTCTGAACGCCCGCAACTTTGTTTTTGCTTGCACAGTGCTTCTTCTGCTGCTTTTGGATTTGCTTTTTGCAAATTAACATTTGGTCCAAACACAGCTAACTGAAAGAAAAGCTGTTCTTCATATGAGGTGTTGCCAGACTATTTTACTAGTCTAGACTAGATAAAAAAAGTATGAAAACCTTTGGGGTGAATGGACTCATATTTAAAATATGTAGCTTTTTTTGCCCTTCCCTTTTTATACACTTGAAAAGTGTATTATAATTTTGCCCAGAAGTTTGCAACGCATAGAAGGAATCATCTCCGACCACATAAAGTATATATTCTTGATCAGCATGACGAGCTGAGTCGATTAGCTTTGTCCGTCCGTCTGTCCGTCTGTCTGTTTCGCGAACTAGTCCTTAATGGAGTATCGAGTAAACTTTGCACAGAGTCTTCTTTTTACTGCACACTGCTAAATGTCGGAACCGACCGGATCGGATGACTACTTCTTTGTGGCTGCCATACAAATGTCCGTTCGGAAAATGGTTTTTAGTAAGAAAACTGTTTTGTTCTCAATATTATCGCGCTAACAAAAAGAGGGTTAATTATAAATATATAATTTTAAAATGCGATGTGTAATTTATGTTAAAAATCTAAAAGAAAAGATAAATTTATTTGGGTATAAAAACTTCGGTACAGACGAAGTTAGCTTTGGTTTTGGGTTTTACATATTATTGAATATGTGATAATATGTGAAAATATGTACATATATGCTATAGTGGAAATAGGCTATTATTCTGATTCTGCATCATCCTTAGAAAGAGTATGCAAAATATAGTGGCCAAATCCATTTAGTTTTAGAATTTTTAAAAAATAAAAAACAAATATAATTTCAATTTTAAAGTGTATAGAAAGTGTTTTGACAAAAGTCAAAACTCATATATTCTCAGCACAGAAATGGAAATACAAATTAACAATTCTAGACGAGTTCGACACGATGATCCTGAAAATGTTTATATAGACTCCATATCTTGAATAGATTAGCTTAAAATTTTAAGTTTAAAAACAAAAAATGACTAATTTTACCCTTTTTGGTACATTCGAATCTCGTACAAATCAGCTCATTTTGAAATTTTATATCTTAACATACAAAAGTACTTACTTATACGTACGTACGTACTATTTTATTGGTTATAAGTTCATGAACGATCCGCAAAGAATGGCTGATTTGAATACAATTTTTTTAATGGGTGAGAAAATTCAGCAGCATCTACTGGATTTTTCAGAAAAACGCCTCATAACGCCTTTTCTCGTATTTTTTATCAGCATTGCTTTACAACCACACTATTCTTAAATCAAAAAGATACTTTTATTGTGGCCTATGAAACAGGTTTGCTTTAATCCTTGTGTACTCTAGGTTCGATGCTATATTATAAGGAAAAAATAATTTTTAAAACATTCTGGTTTCCACAAGATTCGAATGTACCAAAAAGGGATAAACTTAGCCATTTTCTGCATTTTAATTTAAAATTTAAGGTAATCCATTTATATAACCAGATTCGGGTTCACCGGGTAAATCTTGTCTAGAAACATTAATTTTTATTTCCATTTAAGATCCTGTACTTGGAAAATATTAGTTTTGACTTTTGTCAAAACACTTTTTAGACACTTTAAAATTAATATTATATTTGTTTTATATTTTTATAAATTTTAAAACCAAATGCAGAACCAGAATAAAATAAGAACCAAATTTTACCATTTATAGAAAGCCCCTTTTTTGCAATATAAGTGCAAAATGTGAACTTTTTTCCTGTGTCAAAACACTTTCTTGATTCTACTGTTGATTCAAACCCCTTTGCCTACAGAAGGGTTAAATGTATTTTCGGCAAATGTAGTTTGTTAACTATAATAAATATACTGATAACTGAACTGCGGATGTAAAATGAGAGTTACATAACAATAAACCCAATGAATGACCTTGGTTTTATCAAAGCTGCAAATTAATTAAAACTTGAAATAAGGGTAGACCGAGGTCGCAGTTTGTTTGTTTATTTGTATGTACAAGCGCATGCATAAGCATATGTTTGTGTTATCAAAAATGTTGTTATAGCTGCTCTAGAGCAGCTGAGTCACAAAACCAATCCCCAAATTTAGCGAAAACTTATAGAGAAGATTCGATAAGCAGATGGAGCCATGAGGTGTGATCAATATGGTTGATTTGGATCGGAGGAGGTGGTGTTCTTAGGTACACAATCAATTTCCAGCTCTCACTAACCGCTCTCTTCCCTTTCCACCCGTTTTTTTTTCTGGCAGATTATGGCGAATTTAAATTTTCAACAACCCCCGAGAAGTATAGCGAACGCGGCATTAGCTGGACGGACAACGGGCGGCTTTGGTGGTAGCTCTCTGGCTGGCCATGTAACACCCACGTCAGGCATGTTCCAGACCGGTAAGTGTCAAGAAGAGGAAGCACAAGATGCAGAAGTTGTTGTTGTTTTTGGGTTCGCTCGTGTTTATAATTCAGTGCAGATTTCACCAACTCTTATCCAGGCGCAGCGAGTTATGGGCAAACGCAACAGCAGCAGCAACAACAACAGCAGCAGCAGCCCCCGCAGTTATCGCCAAATCGTAATGCGCAACTATCGGTCGGAGGTCCCGCCTTGTCGAGCGGAAATCGCAATGCGAATCTGTTTGGTCAGCGGCAATTTGTGGATCGTCGTGCCATGCAGGGTTTGGGCAGTGGACCCATGGTAAGCGAAATTGAGAGCATAGCCCGGATAAGCCTTTTGAATCACCCAAATCATTTCAGTCGAACATGGGTAACTTCATGCAGACGGGTCGCGGCGGCTATGGAACGGGTGGCGGCGGCGGTGGTCCTTTAAACAATTTCCACGTATTCGGTGGCGGCGGTGCGGATACCTCAACACCTGCCCTGCTCGATCCCACGGAGTTTCCATCGCTGACGAATGCCCGAGGTCAGAATGATCAGACACTGCCCCAATCGAATCCGCTCCAGCCGCCGGGCAGCAAACCCTATGGTAATTTTTTTACCTCTTGTGAGTTCAAAACAAAAATTCCACTTTTATTTAATTTTTAATTTTTGTTAAAATAATGTTGGGTATGGGATTAGTCTAAATTGTGTGTGTCTAATGGTGCTTGGTGGGTAGACTTAAAAAAGATATCTTAAGACGATACATTACTTCCGTTTACTTATCGAATACTTGCGACCCTTCCAGTTGGCATGGTGAAGCAACCAACGTCAGAACAATCGGAATTCACCATGTCCAATGAGGATTTCCCTGCGTTACCGGGCACTCAAAACTCCGATGGCACAACGAACGCCGTGGGGAGCAGCAGCGGCAGCGGCGGCACTGGCAGCGGTTCCGGTGGCATCACAGAAAACCATCTCGATGGTACGGAAAAGGCAATGAACTCGATTGTGGTCAGCGGAGGAGGTGGATCGGGCGGTAACAGCGGCTCCAGCGTCGGCGTTGTAGGCGGCAATGGTCTGGGTGCTGTGGGCAGTGGCTTGGTGGTAGGTGGCGGTGGCAGTGGAGCCAGCGGTGCCATCAGCGGGACGCATGTAGGATTAGTAGGCAGCGGCGGCAGTGTCAACAGTGTGCCCAGCAGCAATGCCATGATGGGTGTGGGTGGCGGCCTGGGTAGTGGAGGAGGTGGCAGCGGCGGTGGAGTTGACCATCTGAACGATAATTCCAGCAATGATAAACTTGTGAAGAGCGGCGTACAAACATCGCCAGATGGTGAGTGTAACATTGATAAGATTTATGTTTTATTCCTCCTAATCCCTCCCCCCATCCCCCTACAGGCAAGGTCACAAACATACCAGCGAGCATGGTGAACAATCAGTTTGGCATGGTGGGTCTGCTGACGTTCATACGAGCCGCCGAAACGGATCCAAATCTGGTGACGCTCTCCCTGGGCACTGATCTGACGGGTCTGGGTTTGAATTTAAATTCACAAGAAAGTTTGCATCCAACATTCGCTGGACCGTTCGTGGAACAGCCCTGCAGGTGAGTCGAAAACTTCTAAATCAATGGGGGACTTATTTTCTGGTTAGCTAGTTAAGGCCCAGTTTTTCAAAGTTCTCGATCTTCCTAATTGAATTTCTCAGCTTATAAAGCTGAAATTTTTTTATTTTTCTCGAAAAACTGCCCTTTTTTCAACATACAAAAATATAGCATTTCTTATTTTGGTCACTTTGGTTTAAAATAATTTTATTTTACATCATTACAAAATTTGGTACTATCAATAAACAGGTAGATTGAGGTTTTGAAGTCATTTGTATCCATTTTTATCATATGCCTTCCAATCTGTTCCGAACTAATCAATCGAAAGTTTTATAAAAGCAACACAAAATTAGAAACAAAAAAAATCCAAACAAAACGAAAAAGTCGATCTCGTAAATAGTAAGCCCTAGAAATAATACTCATCCTAACCAGAAATCGCAAAAGAAAACAGCCTCGTACCAAAGACATTAGAATATGAAGATGAGAAACGCCATACGATTTTTCGGTGCTGGCTTTTCAACTGGCTTTTGGCTCTCTTGAAATTTTGTTCAAAAGCCAGAGAGAGAGCGCTCTAGAGCCAGCCGCTTTTTTGTAGCGACAGCCGACGACTGTAAGTGTGCTCACGTATTCTCAAGCATTACTCACACAAGCAAGTGCATTCTATTTTTAGATTTTTGCGCTCTCAACTTTGTGTGAGCGGAGAGAACGGCACAGTGCAAAACCAATATATGGCCGTTCGGCATCTTATAAATTATATTGGTCTTTGCTCGTACGGTAACTAAATAGTTCAAGTTAATCAGTTTATATTCCTAATGCCTCAAAACAAATCAAGCTCCTATGTTTCCTTAGATCAAATCAAGTCTGAAAATGAGTTGACCTGAAAAATCTCCAGTGAATCAATCGAAAAACAAAAGAATTAAAAAAAGCCGGTAGGCGGGGACGATCTCAACTGAGATGAGATGGCCAGGTGCGGTAAGGTCAAGATATTCCCAAGCATGATGTTAAAAGCTGAAGCCCACACCAGGAAAAGAAGATAGTTTTGTATAGAAGAAGAAATGGTTCGCCATTGAATCCGCTCTCACAGTTCGTATATATGCCATTACTTTACAATTAATTCCACCACTTTACAAAATGTTTAAGAATTTTTTTTAGTATATTTTGGAGTGCTGAGCTCGAAATTCGATTTCAATATTTTTTTTTCAAACCTTTTTTTAAATATAATATTTTTTTTTCGAAAGGTACGCTTAAAATTTTTAAGTCATGTCCCAATTCGGAACGTTAGATGGATATCAATATCTTATTTTATTCGTAGAAGTTTAATTTTTAAGTATGCACAATATATAAATATTTAAAAAATTTTCCTATGCCTTTAAAACAGAAATTCGGTGCGATTTCGAGCAAAAATTAAAATTTAAAATATAAAAACAATGTTTGACGCTTATTGGTAATTTATGGACCTTTTGATTTATATCTTGCTTGACTCTATCTAACGTTTCTGAAGGAGAAATGAAAAAATTCATATATAAAAAACGTTTCCATTAAAAAATTTTAAAATCCATTTTCAAGTTCAGCTTTCCAAACTATATTAAAAAAAGGTCTAGTAGAAATGGCTCTTTGACTGTAAACTAGTGTTAATAAGTAGTGGGTCTGTTTAATAAACAATTGTTAGAAATCAAAGCTTTCTAGTGTCAATTTTATGTTTGTACCTGCTTAATAGTCAATTGTTTATTCAATAAATTTCAAAGGTTTCCTGTATAAACGATTTCTCTTCGAACTAAACTTGGACTACTTTATTTGTAAAGTGACAAAAATAAGACCGGCTACGAGGAAGAAAAACCGCACACTTTAAATCTTCTTGACTTTGAGCAGGCGGTTTCAAATTCCTCAACTTTCGTTACCTGCCGGGCATATTTGTGCTGTTTCACATATAAGAAGTCAATTAACTTAAATTTGAAATGCTTACGTTTATACGAAAACATCTAGAGATTTCTGGAACACACCCTATTGAGTGGCTGGGTGTGGCCCAGTGGTTAGTGTGCTGGACTGTTGTGCGGGAGGCGTTGATTCAATCCCGCCTTAGACCCTCTCACAAAAAAGTTTTCTGGTCTTAGAGTAATTAAGCTTTTTGCTTTTACATATCCGGTCACCTTCACCAGCTATATTGGCGCCAGATGTGAAGTAACTAGCCATGAAAACGCTTCTCAAATTTTGCCGTTCGCATTCGGCGTTAAAGTGTAGGTCCCTTTCTCTTGTGCGAAAAATTATAAGCATCGCGCCAAGAGATTGATAGAAGCTTGGTTTGGCGCTTTGTGGCTGTATAGCCAAGTTTACATTTACTCTAATGAGTAGTATATAGTAATGGTTCTTTATTGAAAATAAGAACAGTTTGTATAATTAGGCACGGCGTTATTGCCGTCAGCTTATTCTATAACTAGTACAGTGTAATATTTATTATTATTCATCCTATGGAGCTTTAGAAAGTACCACCCTTCGGAGTTACACCACCTGCCTTTCCCGCTCGTCACGAGATAGCAGATCTTTCACTCCTAAGGGGGACGTCCTAGGCTCTTATAGACCTAACTTAGTTTATAGCTTAATTATTTTCCTAAAAAGCTTCGGCCAAGATTTTTGCTCTGTACTTTTAAGTATCCAGCAAATAATTTTCCAACCGCCTCCAGGATTGCCCAGACTCTAGCAGACTCTAAGCTCCTTCAATATTGGGCAGATGGCTATGAAGTGTACAACATCCTTTGTCGCGTTCATATTACCTCGACCATATGGCATGCAATTTAGGGACAGTATCTCAGTTCAAGCTCTGAAAATATAGGAAATGGTTAAGGTATAGTATTGTTTCTTGAAATACGTTCCATCTCTAGCTCATAGTCGAGAATCTTGTACGTGTTCCGAGTTTTGCTTGTACGTGCACGTTGAACGAGCGCCTCACGATTTTTGTTGCAAATAGCCGCCAGCAGTTTCGCGTGACCGTCCTTCCAAGTCGAGGGATTGGAAACGGCCAGGTCCACTCTGTGTTCCACAGCAAGTTTCTCCCATTTTTGAAAAAATTGCGAAGTCGACTCTTTCAGTGCAGTTGCTACTATTTTTGGGTACCTCTCATCTGGTAGCATCATTATTTTATTAATATAGTTAAAGTGGGTCTGCATCGTGTATTCAAACAATTCCGGTAGTCCTGTCTCCAAGTGAATGGCATAAGTTGGCGTATTATTTGAGAGAAAGAATATTTTTTTTACAAAGAACCTTAGCAGTTTTTCCACATCTTCATGCGCCTCCCATCCTCAAACTTCCGCTGCATAGCACATAATCGATCTGGAAGTTGCTTGGAAACATTTTGTACTTTGTACTAGCGCTCACACTTTTCTTTCCCATGAGGGCTTTCCACGTGCTATTTAACGCTCTTTTGGACTCTCCAAGTTTCATTTCAATGTGCCTTTTAAAGGACATATTTGGGGTTAATAACACTCCTAAGTACTTGTACATTTTTACCGATTCCAGTTGAATGTTACCGAGTGTCCAGCTTTCATTTCTTGCCATCCTCCTTTTCCATTCCGGACAACCATCACTTTGGATTTTTCCGTGTTTATCACTAGTTCCCATTTTTGGCTGTAATCTTGTACCTCGTCTATCATCTCCTGGAGCGTCGATGGTGATTCAGCAAGGTTATTTCCGTCCCATACGGCTGTCTTATTTTCCTCGTACAGACTGGCCGAAAGTTTGTAGACCAATAAATTTCTGTCTATTGTATCAAAGGCTGCCTTGAAGTCAATGAAAATAAATACCGCATTTCTGAAATAAAAAACATCTAGTAGTTTTTAGCATTTCGTTTATTATTTAAAATTTTTCATAATTGCAGACATTTTTATAAATCCATACAAATCTCATATTTCATTGCAGAGCACAAGACGTTGAGTTCAACGTGCCACCCGAATATCTGATCAATTTTGCGATCAGAGATAAACTCACTGCGCCGGTACTGAAAAAGCTGCAAGAAGATCTGCTCTTTTTCCTCTTTTACACAAATATCGGCGATATCATGCAACTGATGGCAGCAGCTGAACTGTAAGTGATGAATTAAATACAAGAATATGAGTTTATATGCTAAATGTATTTTATCCCTTGTTTTTCAACAGGCATAGTCGCGAGTGGCGGTATCATGTGGAGGAGAAAATTTGGATAACTCGAATTCCTGGCATTAATCAATATGAAAAAAATGGTACAAAAGAGCGTGGCACCTTCTACTACTTTGATGCGCAAAGTTGGAAACGTTTGTCCAAGGTTTTCCAAATAGATGCCGAGAAATTAGATAAATGTCCCAATATAAGTGCGTATATGAATGGACAGTCTGTATAAAATTAATAAAAATGAAAAAATTGAAAAAAAGAAACAAGAAACTGAAATTTCTACTTCATTTGCTTATGGGCTAAATGGTACTAAACTATCAGGCCTGTTCTCAATTCCAAACGTTTTACGTTTGAACTCTTTGGAAATAAGGTTATGTGGAAGGTGGCATAAATACGGTTACTAGATCCGGCTTAAGAAAAATGGGAATTGCTTAAGCAGTTGAAACCGACAGCTCAATGCCAAGTGGACTCAATTTGTAGAAAAAGAAAGCTTTTTCCTTGCCACCTTCCATATAAATATGTAAAATTAAAATGGCCAATTCAAACTTTTGTACGAATACCGAAGTGGAATTGAGAACAGACCCGTATACCTCAGGGAATCATCTTCAGAGCAAACAGTCTGCAATTAACATAAAATATGGTCAGCACTTTAAGCAAGAGGTGACTGTTTTTAACGGTTTGAGTTGACTTGGACCGTTCGGGGTGAAATTGCTTTCAATGTTAGCTTTCTTAAACTCTGCCACTAGGTATATTTTATGTTTTAAAAAAGTTCTGCCAATTATGATCAAAATCCGCTGACCGTATTACAAAAAATATCGTATTATGTAGGATGAAAAATCGTTGATATTAGCGATTTAGAGTGAATTTGAATTTCGCCTTACAAATACATATAGTTCTTTTTGAAAAGATATAGATATAGATACGGGTATAAAACGTCGCCACAAACTATCCAATCCTAGCCTTCTTGTTAGAATTTAGATTATTAACTCTAGCGAGCCCTAAGAAATGATTTTTAAAACTTAGACTTTCATAGATCAAAAATCAAAATCGAATCTCATTAGTTTTAAATCTAAATCTTTTTTTAATCACATGAAAATGCTGAAATAAACTCATAAAGATTAGGGTTTCTTAAAAAAAAACAAGGGCCAGAATCGATAATATATATTTTTACGTATTTTTTTGTGATTTGTTCACGTTTAGACTTTAATTAACCAGCCCTACTGTAAATAGTTGGTTTTTTGTATCTTGGAATTAAAGAAATAAAAAAGATTCATCTAGTCTTATAAGAAGAGAACCTAAATAAATATCATCCTTGCTTCCATTTTTACTTTTGCTATTTAGAGACCTTATATGAGAACATTAGACCGTACCTGCCTTATATGAAAAGTAATTTTTTGTCTAGTTCTTTGCGCAACATGGAGAAATTGGAACTTTTAAAGTCTTCTCGAGGCCATTTAACCTCAATATATCTGTTTTGGATAAATTTGATAAATTTTCTATAAAATATACAGAATATTTTGAGCCTTGTTGTGCAAAGATCGTCACATGTTGAAAATCGTATGTAGAAAAGTCCGGACAACTGAATATAGAAAAATTTAATTCTTGACATAAAAAAAATTTTAAAAAGTGGAAGTAGATCAATGTCAAACAATTATAAAGTATTTTAGTTTTGGAATTTTGGAACATTTGAAATATAAAATATGGTTTCATTGCTTTGAGCGGTTCTTATGAGCAGGAAGTTTATTGTTGGTTAAAAAGAGGGAAAAAGGTGTTAAATATTATATGAAACCTAATTTTAAATGATTCTTTCATTTTGCATTTACATATAAATTAAATACTTAAATAAGTCCTTTAACACTTCCTAAGCATTGTTCATATTTGATTTCCATTTAAGCTGTGGTCCACTGTATTTCAAAGTTAAGGAAAAGCTCAGCTGTTATCTGTTAGTTTAATGCAAAACATCTCTTACGAGCTTATGGTGCGTTCAAATCCCAATGTTCAAAATATATAAGCGGAACAAACGACAGTAGAGGAGGAGCATGCGTATGTTCCGCCGGTTCCTGATTAAGAACGATTAAGGCCGGTTTTACTTTGGGGCACACTGTGACCGTGTTGTCTGTGACGCACTGTGACCAAAATACTCAGAAGTCCAAAGTGTTTACATTGGCGTTGCACGATTTTTGTGACAAGCCATTTGCCGTTCACATTGCGCTGTGACACTGAAACGAGACGCGCTGTGCCCCAATGTACACCCGCCTTAAGACTGCCACTTCAAATTTTTTTTTAAAACAGCTTTAAAAAGTAAGCTTCATTGTGTGAGTCTCTAAAGTTATTACATCCAAAAAATTCAATTTGCGACTTCTCGTGCAACGTATAAACGGTATATCTATCATTATCGATAAATTTCTCCAAAAATGCGTTTGGTTATTTTTAGTACATTATCTGTACTGTTTGCTGACTCTTCTTCTTACTACCGATATCGCTGATTACTCTGACTGCTGGCCTTTCCTTCACATGGTTTAAAAATAAGCCAAATCTACAACAAATCAACCAGAAAAAGGCCTAAAATTTAACAAATGGTGAAAAATTGCACTGACCAAACAGCCAGCCAGTGTGTGAGTGTGTCCAGAGCAGTGTTGTTGTTGCTGTTGTTGTTTGTGTCGTGTGCGTGCGTGTGTGTGTGTGTGTGAGAGGAGCAGGAGATGAGGTGAAGAGTGGAGCAAAGCAAATGGCAAAAGTTTTTATATAAGCGCATATATGTTTTTCAACAATTTACATATTTACATAGATATGTAGTTAGATGTACAAGAACATACATATACCATGTGTACATACTTAATATTAGCATAGAGTTGCTATACACCTACATATATACACACACGCACACCCATCAACAAAAGGCGACTCCCATGACAACGCCAGAACAGCAGCAGCAACAACAACAACAATAATAACAGCAGCAGCAACGACGACTACGATAAGTAAATATACATATGAGGAGAGCCAAGCCACAATTAAAAATACACCAAGAGCCCCACTAACGCCCTCAACCAGCCTCTTCCTCTCGCTTGGATGGGCGCCCACCTGCTGCTGCTGCTGCCTCCGCCCCTGTGATTGTGAGGACTAATTCGTACAACTTTAAAGCAAACTGCGCCGGTGACAACAAGCGGTTAAGGGTCAGCCCCTTGTCTCCCCCCACCACTACCACCAGGCAGAAGGGATACCATAACGCAGAGGCAACAACAACAACAACATGAACGCCAGCCTCATCTATGAGATACTCATGTATCTGAACTCATTCTATTTTGGCATGTACGCCGCCTTCGAGGTGGGCGTGGGCGTTCTAAAGGCAATCAATTTGAATTACGGTGAAAATGTATTGTCACGTGAGGCGAGCATTTTGCTCTCACTGTGCCTCATCGAAACGGTGCGCATTGTCTTTGGCCGCAAGAGCAGTCTCAGTGATCGTGGTAAGTAACCCAGTCTTGGACATAACAATTGTTGATGATGATGATGACATGGCGAAATTATGCGAATGCAAACTGGTCCCAATGGCGACAGCATTGTCATTCTTTGGTGTTTACTTCACCCACCCATTTGCCGACTTTCCCGCCCCCTCTTCATTTGCGACAACAAGCCATAAACGTTTCCTAGTCGTCGTACACACGGCGTATGCGTGATTATGTCTGCTTACAGCACAAAATGTGTTTGCAATGCGGGTATGTCCGACTTGTGTGAAAGAAGTTTGCCAAAGTTTCTTTAAGTTGAAAAAAAAAAGACAAATGCTCGTTCCAACTGATCTTTTCGAAGGAACTAAGGAGCTAACTTCACGAACTTATGTTAGTATGAATACTAATTGAAGTTTATATCTGCTGGGCAAAGATTGGTCATTTTGCTGAAGAAAGTTGCTCGCCAACCATACTCAAGGCAGTTGAACTACCTTGATTTCACCAAATACCTCTGTGATTTCTCATCAAATCCATTTTTTTTCTTAGTTCTTACCAAGGCTGCAAACCTCTAAAATTTTGCAGAAGGTTCGGTCCGTTGTAAAACTTAAGGTTCGGTTCGCGGACCGGTTCTTGGAACTCCTGAACCCAAGGTTTTGGTTCGAACCTCGGTTCGCTTGAACATAAAATAATAGTTTCGGTTTATAAATACTTATTTGTTTAAATAATATTCTATATTTTAATGATGCTACTTAAGATCAGCGATGGCCAGCAAGAGCGAGGCCAAAAAGTGAGATAGTATTGGTGTGCGAAAATAAATCGCCGAGAATTTGAATGACGCATTTCTGCTCTTATAGTCTCAGCTTCGGCAAGCGTTCGGGTCATGTACGTGTAAATAGCGAAATGTTTTCGCCCCCGGGGAGGAACCAAGGGCCATCGCTGCTTTAGATATCAAATTTAATTTACTTTTACAACTTAGTAGCTCCACTAGCTCTTAGATCAGAGAGATCAAACTTATACTGCTGGAACATCAAGTATAGTTAAGGCAATTTTTTTGAAGTATTCGTTTTTTTGACCTTTCCAAAGTTTTAAAAGATTTGTCGATGTATGTTCTCTTGGACAGTTGTCCAAGGAATCTCTAAAATCATTTACAGATTTCATATTTGATATTTGTTCATTGCTTTCTATGTCTTTTATAAACTTCTCTTCTTTGCAATCAAAAGTTGATTCATTAAAAAGTGAATTTTGAAAACTCTCATTAAGAATTTCTTTGATGAGCTTCAGCAGAAGTTAACAAAGTTAGAAAAAACTCGGGTGTAAGAGCGCTGCAGCCAATATTGGCACTGAGCTTATAATAAAAGAACGTTTATCGAAAGTTTATAGTAATAAACAAAATATTTCAGAACAGTTGCTCGAAAAGAAAAGCCAGCGGAATTAAAATCACTTAGTAGTAATTGTGAATCCTGCAGTTTTTAATTCAAAAGATTTTAGGTGGAGCTTCTTTAAAGAACTCTGAATTCATAAATCTTTAATTGTTAGTAAACGTTAACGCGGTCCGGTTCGGTTTCAGGTTCGAGGAGTCAAAAATATTAGGGGTTCGGTTCATGGTCCGGTTCTTCGGACCCAAAAAACCCGAACCGAACCGGTTCTAAGGGGTTCGGTTCAGGACCGGTTTTCAGCCTTGGTTCTTACATTTATGCCCAACAGAAACCTTCTAAAAAACTCATTATTCTCCTCTCTCCATGCCGAGACAACCACGATGACTCATCAGTTATATCATCTTTATTGACAAAATCTAAAATTGTGCATTTTAAATAGGACATAATTGGCCTTATTCATCAGCAAACATCAAAGATCATCCATCAAAAAAAGTTAATTTGCTTATGTTTAATGCTTTGATGAAGTTTTAAGGAAAAAATGGTATGCGTGAATGCTATCGTTTTGAATTACAAAATTAAGCAATCAAAATTGCACTTCACATTCCTTTACCGCAACAATCGAACTAGATCCATCGGATTTTTCGTTATCGATTTGTGCGACCCCCGTCATTTTCACCAAAAATTTTGTTTTATGCTATAAGTAGATTGCGTTTTCAGGGACAACTTTTGATCGAACAACTGGGATGCCATCTCGCCCGATATTGTCAGGAACATTTTCCGGCAAACATATTTCGAATAAAACTTTTACCTTTTTGTTAAGCATATAAAAAATATAATACCATTCATAGCCATGACCGTCTGTCTGTTCATATAAACGTACAGATCTCTGACATGGCAAGAGATAGAGATTTTAAATGTATAGAAAACATACTTACAGATATCAGTATCAGATAAATAAACACTCTGTGGGATACAGAGTCGGGCTTTCCCGACTTTCTTTTTTTTTTAGGAAAACCTAACATAAATATAAGGTTGTCAAAAAAGTCTTGCGGTATTTCCGCAAGCTTGCTTTTGCAAGCGCGTAGTTCTAGCTGTATTTGTATTCGTCGCATCGGTTCATGCTAGAGCTTTTGGAAAGCTCTTTTCACGCGCTAACACGTGTTTGATTTATTGTTGTTTGTTTTTAGTCATTCGTGAGTTATAGCGTCGCAAACATGGAGCAAAATAAAGAGAAAATACGGCATATTTTACAGTACTACTACGATAAAGGCAAAAATGCATCTCATGCTGCCAATAAAATTTGTGCAGTTTATGGACCCGATACAGTTTCCATTTCCACCGCACAACGATGGTTTCAACGTTTTCGTTCTGGTGCAGAGGTGATCGAAGATGCGCCACGGTCCGGAAGGCCTGTCGTCGAAAATTGCGATAATATCGCTGAATTGATCGAAAGAGACCGGCATTGTAGCAGCCGTGGCATCGGCCAAGAGCTGGGCATGAGTCATCAAACCGTTATAAACCATTTGAAGAAGCTTGGATTCAAAAGAAGCTCGATGTATGTGTGCCACACGACTTGACGCAAAAAAACATTTTTGCCCGTATGGATGCAAGCGAATCGCTTCTGAATCGCAACATAATCGACCCGTTTTTTAAGCGGATGGTGACTGGCGATGAAAAGTGGGTCACTTACGACAACGTGAAGCGCAAACGGTCGTGGTCGAAAAGCGGTGAAGCTGCCCAGACGGTGGCCAAGCCTGGATTGACGGCCAGGAAGGTTCTTCTGTGTGTTTGGTGGGATTGGCAGGGAATCATCCTCAGACTGCTCCCCATGGCCAAACGCTCAATTCGGACCTGTACTGCCAACAACTGGACCGCTTGAATGCAGCACTGTTTAAGAAGAGGCCATCTTTGATCAACAGAGGCCGAATTGTCTTCCATCAGGACAACGATAGGCCACACACATCTTTGGTGACGCGCCAGAAGCTCCGGGAGCTCGGATGGGAGGTTCTTTTGCATCCACCGTATAGTCCGGAAGTAGTCCCACCAAGTAATAACCACCTATTTCTGTCATTGGCGAACGAGCTTGCTAGTCGGAAGTTGGCCACAAGAGAGTCCTGTGAAAATTGGCTATCCGAGTTTTTTGCCAATAGGGAAGCGAGCTTCTATAAGAGGGGCATTATGAAGTTGGCATCTTGTTGGGAACTCGTCATCGAACAAAACGGCACATATTTGACTTAAATCGCATTATTATAACCAATTTTATGAACAATTGAAAATTCAATAAAAATACCGCAAGACTTTTTTGACAACCTTAATATTTGAAGTCTTGGTTTCTTGGTGAAATTTTGTTAGAACCGGATCGGTTGACTAATTCATGTAGCTGCCATAGGAACGATCGTTCGGAAGATGGGTCTTAAAAGAAAAGAAAATATTATTATATGTTGTACCGTTTCCTCCTCTTCTTCATATCTACAACTTCTACAGAAGTCATGGTGTGCTACGCCTAGGCGTGCTGCGTGTCTGCCAATGAGACAGTTACTCGTTAGGGCTCCTATCAGAAGAGCTATGTGTTCCCTTCTTTACCGCAAAAAGTGTGTTAGTGCCTTTTAGGTTGAATGTTGAGCCACGTAAGTCTTGCTACTGAACACGAGAAAAGGTTTTTCCATCTGTCATTAGCAAGGCGTAGTGTTTCGGTTTTTATGTGAATCTTGTATCGTGCTCTTCCCTGAAAGGAGCTCGATGGTAGTGCCTAGTCTGGCCAGTTTGTCCGCATACTCATTTCCATCTAAGTTTCGGTGTCCAGGCACCCATATCAGGAGAATACTGAAGTGTCGGCTAATTTCGTTAAGGGATAAGCGACATTCACTTAGCGTTTTAGAGTTATTTGTGTGTAAGTCAAGAGCTTTCAGGGCTGCTTGACTATCCGAGTAGATAAATACGTTTCCTTCTTTAGCCGTAAGTGTTCTAAGGTAGGTGACAGCTTCCTGATTGGCTACCACCTCTGCTTGGTACACACTGCAGTGGTCAGGAAGGCGGAACGATAGGTTTAGGTCTAGGTTGGGGGAGAAAACACCCCCTCCTCATTTATTAGGAAGGTTTTCCCAGTCGCTTCGGCTGGGTTGTAGACGTCGTAGGATTTGTCGAACGTCGTTTGAGGTATACAGTAGTCTGTATTGTACGGTATACCCGCTTGGTGGCTTAGTATTGTGGAGTGTCCTGAATTACACCCGTATGATCGAATGATACATTTTGGAAAGTATTGACAAGCCTAGATTTTAGCAAACTCAAAAATGTTCCGTTGAATGCTGAATGATTAATATCATCAATAAAAAAAGCTTTTAAGGCAAAGAATCTGTGAGCTGCTTTAAATTTATAAAACGGCTTTTCGGACTCTCGATCTCTAAACAGTAGCTATTGTATAGAATTGATTGATTAAATCGGTTTCAAACGATTAACGTTGAATTCGTCAAAGTAGGTATAAATACAGGGTTTGATACCATACTATATAAAGACAAAGCTTAGCGAAACCTAACACAATAACTAAACCCAAATAATCTTATTATCTTATGAATGAATAGTTCTTTGAAATGTATATTATTTGATTGGAAAATCTTGAGTACATTTTTGGTAAAAAAATGTTTATCTCTGTCGTTACGTGACATGTCGGACGCGACATTTTTCCATCATCATATTTATTTATGTTGTTTCTGCTGTTATGAAACTTAAAATTAAATGCATTGGCATAGTTTCTCATGGTTTCTTGTGCATTCTTGTATAGCCCTTTGTACCATCAGACAGATTTTAGATAGCGAAAGTACATGTAATCTATAGTCATTTTTCCAAAAAAATTAAGCAAATTTAAATGTCAAAATGATGAAAATCGCTCTAGCACGGCCGTGAAACCGAATATATCCAATTGGGTTATTAGTAAATGTAATATTAGCTTACATTATTTTTGATTGTTTCCCTATGAAAATTCAATCAAATATAGTTTTTTTAACCACTTTAATTTTTTTGGCCCGGGTGGACCTTTTTTTGGAAATGCCCATATGCAGGATATCAAGAAGTCTACCTAAAGAACTACTTGAAAGACTGTCAACAAACCTAGCAAATAAAAATGTTGCGTTGTTCCAGTTCGCGGGGTTAAGCTACAATTTACCAATGGTTTATGTTCGAAAGATTTGGTTTTAGGTTGGGCTAACGATTTTCCCTATTTAAAAGGAAAACAGATTAATTTGTTGTTAAACAAAGTAATAATCGCACTTCCTTCATATTTGGAAAATCCTGTTCAACTTTTACTTTATTTGACAATAATTTAGCAGATTCCAAAGCTAATATAATCACTTCGGTAAGATATCTTTGTAGACAATCCTCCACTAAAAGTTCCGAATAATTCAAAAAACATTGATCTTTTAAAATCGATTATAAGGTCAATAGGTCAGATTTTGAAATATATAATGTTTGTTGGTCGGTTTAAGCGCTCATATGTATCTAAGTATACATCTGAATGTATATACCATATTTATTCTTGCGGGTAACTGATTGACAAACACAGAGCCTTTGCATTATGAAATTATTTGTTTTAAGAAATTATTCTAATCCCTTTCCATCAATTTTTATTTTTAATTTCAGGCTGGCAAGCAACCGCCTCCGTAATATTAACACTGCCCAGTCTTGCTATTGTTATCTATTTGTGTTGTTTTCAAACTTATGTTCTCAAACTCGAAATTATTCTGAGTGCCTTAATGATCACCCTACAAGGTGCTGAACTAGTCTATGCCAGCATATTCATTTGTACAATGTGTCGACCCGTTACATACACCTAGCAGTTGATAAATCGCCTTGCCATCAACATGACGACCAAACCAACCGCAACAACAACAACAACAACAGCAGCAACAACATCATCAGAAGCAGGAACAGGATCTGGCATGACCTGGCCGCAACACATCAAGCAAATTGCTTTGCAATCTTGTTGTCCATTGAAAGAAACACACAAAAACACACACACGCACGCAGTGAATTTTAAGGCATCTATAGTTTATACATAGATGGGATAATATACGCTGGCGTATTCCTTCCTTTGATCATCTTCCCCCACACAGAACGATCGACTGGCTGGCAAGCCGCTTGGGAAGGTTTTTTTTGTTTGGAATACCAGGTAAGTTATATAACTCTGTCGTTTTTTTTTTGTTTTTGCATATTTGACCGAGCGACCACAACGCGTCCGTTTCGATTAAAAGCTGCATTTAATTTGAATTCAAAACCATGAGCGGCGGCTACATTCCTTTGTCCGGCCTTTTGTCGCCTCTCGGACTCTCGTTAGTGCCTCGTTGTTGGTATTTTTATACACGCTTATGGTCTAAAATTATATACGAACTGCACCAACAGCAGCAGCACCAACATCACCTAGAGCAGCGATGTCTCCTAGGTGCAATGTACACTTCTAATTCAAGTGTAATATATACGAGCCACTGAGAGTATTAAGCGAACTACAGGCACAGAGGGCTCTCGGGCATATCGATATTGTCAAAGGCTATGCAAAATAAAAAAATTCTGGAATCAGGATTGTATACTAATTTAAGTCTACTAATGTTTTTAAGCTGATCTGCGATGTTTGGTCGAAGTCGCTAACCATTGAGACAAGCTTTTTCAAGTGTATCAGAACTTCGGCACAGACGAAGTTAGCTTTGCCTTTCTCGTTTTTATTTGCTCTAACGTTCGATTAGGGTCTTATAAACATCCTGTAAAACTTTCAAGCAGATCCGAAAATTTGGTTCCCAAAAATAAACAATAAGTTGTTTTTAAAATAATCATTTGCATTCGATTTTTTTTACCATCTTTCGATGCACTTGATTATTACAAATTTTCCGGTGAAAGCTAACACCCAAATGCATCAAAGGCATGTTTGAAATCTATCAAAAATAATTTTTATTTCGTCGAAAACAGTTATCGAAACTTTCAATGCGAACCATCTTCCAACCACCACTTTTTCCAAAATGGTTGCAAAAATTTAAAGAGTAACTGTTGACCGATTTTCAAATTCTTTTTTTTTAATTACTCCTAATGCCCACCATTCTGGTGTGAACTAGGATATTTCTGATCGGTCAATAAAATAAGCTAGGACCAATAGAATGAGAAAAAAAGTAGACTTTCTATATTTTGACTTTGAAACCCCACTCCGCTATTTATTGACTGAACTTCAAAACTACTTTGGCGGTTATGTGGCTGTTGGAAAAAATGAAAACTAAGCATTCCTATGAGAGCTATATGATATATACGTGGACATTTTTAAAGAAGATTGATATATATAAAGCCAACTCGCCAAGTTTCAGTTACATAGCTTTGAAACTAAATGCATGGCAAAGCTTTTTTAAGGGCATATTTTTATTTGTTTATAACTTCAACAATTACTATCTTTTAAACTATTAAGTCTCCATCTTTTTAAAAACACCATAATTTAAGTTATGTTTAGGGCCATAAATTGTATAACCTTAGAAGCTATCTTGGTGGTTAACACTAAGAAAAAATTATATTCAGGGCGGTCCATTTAAAAATTGGAATTCAATTTTGCTATAAAAACCCACGGCTCGATATTTTTCAAAGGTTGAACATATGTTGGAAAGGTTGGTTCATGTCATTTATTTATGAAAAACAATTTCGGTCAAATGACCATACGGCTGAATTGGCAATGTTTTCGGTCGAGCGCATCGGACAAGTACGAACACGGGTTGGTTTATCCATCAACATTTCAGTTTCACGAGCTCGCTTTACTAATTGATCCACAAATTGAGTTTTTTTGTTGTATGTTTTTTTTTCTCAAATTACGCTCAGTTTAAGTCGAGAACTCACCACTTTGGAAAAATGTTTTTAATATTTCCCAACCTTCTTCAAGCAAATAGCGACCCATTTCGAAAATGTCAAAGTTTTTACTAAATATTTGTCGCTTTCCGAATGACATTTGACGTTTTTAATGTCAAATTATAAATAGTTCAAATTCCAAACACTAAATGGACCACGCTGTATAATAGTTTAACAAACAATTTTTTTTTTTTCCAAAAAAAAAAAAAAGTGGGGTGTGTTTTTTTTTTTTTGGAAAAGAGTTTTGTGGTTAAACCCAGTTTCGGAGAAAAAGAGTTTAAATATTGGTTTGAGCGAATGCAAAAGTGCATCAAACGAATAACTATTATATTTAAAAATGTTTGTTTTATTTCCTATTCTCGACGACGTATAAGGTGAGCTACGAAAATAAAGTCATCATTATGCATTTCGAATTTTAATTTTAGGTTATTTCGGTATTATCCCAATGTTACAGGTCAATCTTCTTCTTTTTTATTGGCCATCACAACCGTTTGACGGTCTCGGCCGCTGCAATTAATGCTCTCCAGTCGCTTCCGCCGTCGAGCGGCCCGGTTGAAGCAGCCATGTCTTTCCGCACCTGGAGCTTTTCGTCCATCTGGTGTTGCTTTAAGTGCTTGACCAGACAGGTGTCGCCATAGAGCTCATACAAATCAATAAGTCATATAAATTAGTACATTGGTCACAAAAATGGTTTTAGAATAGAAGATTATTTGAATACCACTTCTGCAGTTCATTAAGGGCTACTTGCAGGTTAATACGGTTCATTGCGTTAGGACTTGTGGGAGATCATTTACAAAAGTTAAAGTAGCAACTGGCCTACATACCTACTCTGTTGGACTCATATCACAACTGTTGTCAATAAATGTTTTGTTTTAAATGACAATCGATGTGTGGATTAGATAAGTACGACAAGATTCAGTTATTAAGTTTGATGGGTAGCCCAAAAGTGACAGTTTGCGGAGAGTAAGAGCGTGATTAACCAGATCGAATGGCTAGCTAAAATCAGTCAAATCAACATCAGTTTTCGACTGGCACCGAAAGCTCCGATTTATCAATGATAAAAACTCAACTCTATATATGGGCAAACTGACGTGACGTAACGTTTGTACGAAAAGGCAAGTGGCAAAGTCGGCGAAGACCGACGATAACATACTCTGTTCCTGGAGTAGGAGCTGAATGCAGCGCTCATCTCTAAGTTTCTCTTTCGCTCTCGCTCTCTTCCTCATTTTTTTTTTAATGAAATGCGTTTTGGATTTGTTAGGGGGGAGGGGGCTTTGTTTTTTTTTTTTTGCTCATAACTTGAGAACCGCTCATCCAATCTTTATCATTTTAGAAACTGGGGAGAAGAAGTTTATTTTGAATTGCGGCGGCGGAGGGGTAAAATAAATTGATCTCCTGAGTGAAGCATTAGTCAAAACAAACCTAAAGTTGTTCAGCGAAGTAAAGAATATATATTAGTTATACTTATTATTTTGAAGTTTGATCCTATTCGTTTAAAGGTTAACATTTCAATTGAAAGTTGTTTGCCTTAATATGTAAAGGGACCCAAATGCGCCCGGCTACTAGATTAGGTGTCGAAAGCTCAGTAATTTGAAACCGTCTGCTCAAACCCAAGCAGATTTTCTGCATGCGGTTTTCCCTTCATATTATCTAGTAGCCGGTCTTATTGTTGTCACTTCACAAATAAGTTAGTTCATGTTTAGTTCGAAGTGCAATCGTTTATACAAAAACTCGACAGCTTTCCAGGACCCTTCGATGTATGTTTAAAAGAGTTTAACCTGACTGACTCCTTGGTGACTGCTGCACAGCCCAAACCATTAGGGCTATGAAGCTTCATTGAAACATTGGTGGTCAAAGTTATTTAGTTCCCAGCGATTAGACCCAAAATCATTTGCAAGGGTACACATACAAAGGAATGTAACACGTGACTTTAATACTCTGGAAAATCTACTCCCAAAGTTGGAAAATCGAGGGAAAACTATTGTATGGAATTTTTTAGTTTTCCAGTCCGATGACACGTCATGAATTGAACCAATTAATATGGCATCCATTTTAGTTGAACCCGAATGGCAAAAATATATATAGATATCCATTGCCAACAAGCGATAGATTAATGCATTGAATTGTACTTTAACTTTAACAAAAAGATACAAAGAAATTCTCGGCTGCTCGGCGCGAGCAAGAAAGTTGCTTCATTTAAACGATAAAACAGCTGATTACAAATAATCAGTAAACTAACTCCATGGTTCACTCAAAAATTGTTGCGAAGGTCATGGAAGAGGATACGAACATGCACAAATCTGTGCTTGGCATGGCCTCACGTCAATTTGGATTGGTTTGATCGATAAAGCTGTATGTTCAGGAAAAGGATACAGACATTGAACCCGCAGAAATGCTAAAGTAAAATAGAAGATTTCTTGATTTCTTTTGTGTCGGTTTGGTGGAATAATCGGTTGAGTAAGGAAACTTTCCCTTACTATTACCAAAAATTAAGCGAATAACCTTGAAATAGCCAAAAAGAACACCAAATTTGAGTGCTGCAATTAGCACCAAATCAAAGAGAAGAGGACAAGCTTCTTTTCAGTATTTTCAACGACAAAAACGATGCCCAGATCGACATCTGAATTCTTATTAAGCGTCCCTCTTGGGTTGAAGTTTTATTCTTTCAATTCTGGTTGGTTTCATTAAAATACGACATTTTGGATTAACCTTAAAATTTTACCTTTTAGTCCGAGCAGGTCATCTGCTGATCAACTCTGTCCAAACCATAACGAAACCTAAACAAAACTACAGACAAGGAAAAGAATAAAAAGAAATGCAATTGCACAGGCGACAACGACCAGCACATAATTTACACACATAAATAACAAAAACACAAAATTGCGCAGCGACAAACCGTGAGACAGTGCGTCGGTGGCTACTCACGACCTGACGGCATCTGCGGCTGCAGTCAGGTCCACATTATTTTATTATGGTCAGTCTAAAAATATAGTGCCCAACGTGAGCAACACGCGCGAGCTCTGTTGTGCGGTATCAAAAAAGCTAATCCTTCCTACGATTTAAGGCGTTAGCATAAAAAATGCCACCAAAACGTCCACCGCCGTTGGTGCCGAAAAAACCAAATCCTAGCATGAACTATGAAGTGTTAATCTATTTGAATTCATTTTACTTTGGCATGTTTGCCTGCTGTGAAATGGCCATGGGTCTGTTAAAGGCCATCAATCTTAGCTATACGGGTCATACCCTAATGCAGGATTCGGCGGTGATGATAACCTTTATAGTGTTGGAGTCAATACGTCTAATAATGGGACGCAAGGGGTCGTTGGCCGAGAGAGGTACCAAAATTGAGATATCAAATGAGATTTTTTCTCTCTTTGTGTTTAATTTTAGCAAAGTGTTATCAATAAATAAGAAGAATAGAATGGTTCTCAGCTGTCGCCTATCTAATTTATGTTACTCTTCTCTCTTTTCAGGTTGGACAGCTATCCTATCGGTCTTTCTGACTGCTCCCTGCTTTCTGGGCGTCTCCTATCTATTGTTGCTTCAAACCTACCGATTGCGTTTGGAATATTGCCTTTGTACCCTACAGATTGCCCTTTATCTGACCGAAGTGTGGTATGCCATAGTCTTCGTTTTCTCACTATGTCGTCCAGTAACTTATGATTAGTAACAGTAACAAAACCAGCAACAAACTATAACTTAAAGAATATAAAACCAAAAAAACTGAAGAGTTTAGCAATAAAATGAAGAAACTGTAAGGGGAGGCACTTGACTTGCTCATGCCCTCATAAAGAATAAAGAAAAAACAAACATATGTAGTGTATACATATATGTATAGTAAGGTTTATGAATAACATTTAATGGTTTTTTACACAAAAGAGTAAATTGTTAACATTTAAGCATCAATTGGAACCAATATAAGAAGACAAACCAAACTCGTACACTTGCATAATTTTTTACATTTTTGTGAGAGGAAATTTATTGATTGTAAAACTGTTTAATTTAAACAAAAGGAAAAAACTCATTCGAATCATGTAAATTGTTGCTTAGGCTCATTACAACAATAGATCAGTAGTTGATAACAAAGAACAACAACCCACAAAACTAGGCGATGTATGTACTTTAATGGGAAAACAAATACTTTATATAAAACTAGTATATAGCGTATTTAACCTACCTGTTCAAGACGGTACTAAAAATGTATAACAAACATTTAGATAAAGCACACTTAACATTTATATAGTGCTATCTGGGCTAACCCCAACTCCATCCCTATCTACCAATTCTGCTGATTATTGGCAAACTGAAATCCCCACTCCTCCTGCTACTCCACCTAAGTCAAAGCTCAATTATACCCAAACGCCTAAAAGGAAGAGAGTAAGAGCTGAGCGCTGGGCAAACTAAATTCTAGTCACTAATTTGTTACCCAACCAAGATTGTGCATAATTTGTAAGATCAGTGTGTGGTTTCATAGCAACGCACATCACAAATAGATCGCCGACGAATCCAAATCTCAAAAAAGCTTTTAAAACAAATCAACAATTTTAATTAGCGCAAATACCAAAAATTATAAGTTGTTTCATTTGATTTGTATAATATTTAACAGTGTTGACACAATTTTTTTTAAATAGAAGAAAATACACACCAAATATATATGTAAAACAATTTTTAGTTAAACCAAACCAAAAACACAAGATTTTATCACAAATTATATACACTTGATGAAAATACCAATTAAAGATCAACCAAAAATATCAAAAACTGTTTGACCTCTTTTTATATTATATTATCCACATCGCGGGAACAGGTAACATTTTTATACTTAACTCCTTTAAATTACTTAAATTATGTTTAAAGTATTAACAGGTAAATCTTTCGTTCAATTAGAGCACGTACAATCCGGTCTTCAGCTTCAGCCAAAGTGAGGCTATTTATTACACCAAAATACAAGATTAAAAATTGCTTAGATATGGCTTTGAACCGCCTTTGAATCGATTCAAGCTGGTTTGGAACCGAGATTGAGCCCGGAAAATATCAAACTCAATTCTACCAATCCTTACGCCATGAGATGTTTCCTTATAATGCTTTTATACTTTTTTATAATATAACACAGCCTATGTCTCTTTCCGGATCGATATTAACATTTTAACATCATTAACATAACATTAAGTTATGATTTTGTCCATAACTTTTCTAAAACAAGACATGCATTACACAGGAGGCTGGTTGACTGTATAGCGCTATTTCATGACTACCAATTCAATCTTCAGCGGTCTTCGCCTGACTTCAATGAGCTCGCAGAAGGTACCTCTATCGAATTTGTTATTTTTATATTTAATACTAGATTTTGATCGGTATTGTAACGGAGACTTAAGTGCCATCACTAATAACCAGGGAATCAAACCGGAACCATATACCGAAAAGAACCGATTAAAACTCAGAACAAAAACCGGTACCGGAACCGATATATTTAATTTTTGGATACCGGTATCCGAGAACCGATATGTTTCGAATCGAAAAAGAACCTAAACATTGTACTGGTAGAGTTTCGGTTCTGAGAGCAACAACAAGACTGCAAAACGAGTAGTTAGTTTGGGGGGATTTTCGCGCAATTTCGCTCAACTGTAAGCTTCAAATAAAAAAAAGATTCTGGCTTAGAAAACTTTTGTTCAGTGAAATAGAAAAACGCGAGAAAAGTCTTTTTGAAAATAACGCATTCCTATGTGGCATCTTTTTTTTACCTTCGTTATAATTTCAGGCTAACCTCTGATCTGCTTTGATAGATATGTATTCATATACCGTGACCGTATAACCTTTATTTACATAACCGGTTATCAATACCGTAACCTAATCAAATATATGGGTTTATTTCGGTTTTTCCTCTACTAGTAAAAATTACGATTATATGTACACTAGAGCGGTCCCCATGTATATGAAATTTTTAAGGTCATGCTCTCACCCCCCTATCTGATACTTTTTCATGTATAATTAGCGTTAATAAAAACAAAAGTTAAAAAAGTCGAGTTTTAACGGGCGCGAATGGAGTCTAAAGTTTTTGGAAATAACTCATACGCTGTGTTGCCTATTATCATCTATTTTTTACAGTTATAAAAAGTCGGCGATGATTTTATTTATAAACTATTCGAATTTGTAAATATTTTATTTAAACAAATGTAGATCTCTTTTTTGAATTTCAGACAACGACAGCAATTGAAATGAACTAATAACTTCGTTTGTAAAAATTTTGTATTTGGTGAACGTGTCGTATGATTAATATTTTTTTTAAAAGTTTGAGACTTTGTCGCGCCCATTTTAAAATTAAAACAACAATTTTTGGATTTTCACAATTATTAATTATACAACAAATATTAACTTCGGGAATGCTGAGACCTCCTTTTTTCCATTTTGCCGGTTTGGGGACCGCTCTTATGTACACACCTGATCATATTAATAGGTACACACCGGAATTTTTAATTATAGATGGTTTTTTCGTACTTTTAGTGTTGACAACTTTTTAATTTTTGGTTTTTTGTTGTTGTCAATGTCTGGCCACACTGTGACAAAGAGTATATCAAAGCTTTTCTATAAATTGCGAGTCCACCAGCCTTATATGTACCTGCCTTATATGAAAAGTTAAATTTTTTATAGTTCTTTGCACAACATGGCTCAAAAAATTCAGTATATTTCAGTATAATCGGATGTTTGATGGCCTCGAGAAGGCTTTAAAAGATAAAATTTCCCCTTAATTTGTCAACAATTTTGACAAAATTGTTCAAAAAAATTATTATAAAATGTCATACATTTGTGAAGCTACTCAAACGGACGTCGCGAAATTGATGATGAACAAACCACTGTCCCAGTTTATTTAGTTGGTTCTATGCAAGCGTTCATAGATTTGAATACAATATAACTCGTCTGTACCGAACTTTTTGAGAAAAATAAAAATAAGTTGAGCTTGTCTCAACGGTTAGCGACAACCAAACTTGCGATCAGCTTAAAAACATACAATACCCATGACCGTGTTTGAGAGCGATAATATTGAGAACAAACCAGTTTTTCTCAAAAACCCATTTTCCGAACGAACATTTGTATGGCAGCTACAAGAGTAGTCACGACGGTCGGTCCGACAATTACGTGCAGTAAAAAGAGACTGGCAAAGTTTCAGCTCGAAAGCTACAAAACTGAAACTAGTTCGCGTAGAAACAGACAGACGGACAGACGGACGGCGGACGGGAGGGAAAAAATTAACGACCTCGTCACTGTCAGAATATATACTAGTAAACCCAGTAAAGGGCGAAATTATAATACACTTTTCAAGTATAAAAAGTGAATTCTGTATTTAAATTAATATAAAAGCAAAACGGATCGCAGGCATAATTTGCTAATATCTTAAGTAACAAGGCGAACTCAGCTGCGATGATTTAAAATTTTTGTATATTTCGGAAAAACGTCGTTCTTACTTGTTACTTCTTTAATGTCTTAAGTACCTTAAAACTTTCAAAAACATCCCAATGTTTGGGATATAAAATCCCGTAGTACTGAGGATAATTCCAATTGAGACACAATCTAAAAAATGGCTTGTAAAAAAAAAACATAACATCAACAGTGTTGGTTCAACACCCTCTTTTTTTATTTTATAATTTTATTACATATATATCAAACTAATTTAACCTTTTTTAAATAGTTTTTTTTTAAGCAATTTGGAAATAATTCCTGATGCTCTTCAACGCTATGTAGGAGATGCGATTGGCCTGTCTTGCAAATAATTCCATCAAAGTCTTCCTTGTCTAGCTTGACACTTCTTTCTTCTACATCATTGACAACCTTTAAATACTTCAGCATGGACTGAGCTGCTAAATATTTAGGGTTGGTCGTTCAAAATAACGGTTCAAACCGCTTGAAAACTTTCACCCAGCTCTTCGTTATCACTTCGGAAAAATGATTTCTCTGTTGATATGGAAATAGGAATATTAAAATAAAATTATTAAAAAAAACAAAAAAACGTTAAATACTTCTACCAGCGGTGCAACAAATTCCGTCTCTCTCTCTCTCTCGATAGATATCACTATTATTGCATTTGTGTTTATGAAGAGCATCCCACTTTGCACACAGTGTCTTCAGTATCCTACAAATGCTACTTTTCGGCCTAGCATGAACCTCAGCTTTTTGCCATAACTCGCAGATTTGATTCACAGTTTCGTTCAAACTTACGCTTGATGATTATTTATTACACCTTAAATTAAAAAAAAATAGCACTGCAATTTTCAGCCAATTTAAGCTAATGTTTAATACCTCAAATTATAAAACAGCACCGCCAGAACCTCTCCAGTTGATGGTAGTGTATTCAAATCCATGAACGCTTGCATAGATTCAACCAAATAAACTGGGACAGTGGTACGTTCTTCTTGTATATTGTCCATAATCAGCAATAATTATCAATTTCGCGACGTACGTGTGAGTAGCTTCACAAATGTATGACATTTTATAATAATTTTTTTGAACAATTTTGTCAAAATTGTTGTCTGCCTAGGTAGCTCAAAGACAAATTTAGTGGAAATTTGATCTTTTAAAGCCTTCTCGAGGCCATCAAACATCCGAATATCTGATTTTGGATTTTTGATAAATTCTTTATGAAATATACTGAATTTTTTGAGCCATGTTGTGCAAAGATCTTCACATGTTGAAAATCGTATGGAGAAATGTCCGGTCTAAGGTACAGTCTCCGTTTCTCATAAGTATCAAGTGAATAATTTTGTAATCAGTGATCTTTTGGTAACTAAAGGTAAATTAAGTATAGCTCCTGTCAATACAGAGAATTAAATTTATATTTTTTTAGAAAAAATGTGTCGAAATTCTCATTGTACTAAAGAAGAAGCTCGATTGGTTCTTAGTCTGAAAAAAGAAGGCAAATCTTCACAAGCCATCGCCAAATTAATGAACAGGTCTCATAATTTTGTTAAAAATGCATCTCATCTGAGAATAGGCCTGAAAGACCAACACTTTTCGCTTGGTCAAAAAAATCTAGTGACCAATTGTTTGCTTTTATATTGTTTGTTGCTCTTTACCAATAGTGGTTTAACAACGATTTTAAAAAAATCCGCTGCTTAATGTGTTCAACAACAATTCTGCTGCGGTTGTCGGTGACCACTAGTTTGATTGCGGATGCATTCTGTACAGATGGTACTAAACTTTCAGTCGCAATTAATTATCGAAATGCAATATCAGACAACTTGAACAATGCATCTACTAAAGCTATCCAATAGGCTAGTGGGTTCATGTCGGCTTCTTTAATGCACAGCCGTGCTCCCATTTTAAAATTTTCAAAACTTTTTTTGCTAACTGGTTTTTGGACCAAATTTTATTTCTAAATCACAAATTTTTTTGGTGGCGAAAATGAGAGCAGTGCTGATAGAATCGCCATAAATTAACCAAACGGACAATTTCATTTCAATGTGACCAACGTATTTTATTTAATTTATTGAGGTCGTGGTTCTAGTCCACGGCCAAGTCAAGATTTAGAAACATTTTTTTTTTATTTGTGGTGTTTTCAACATTGTTTTAATTTTATGGTCCCAAAATTGATTTTTTCCTTCAACAAGCTGAAAATGGATTGAACATACATATATGTATTTAATAGCCCTTCACTTTCCACTTGCCCATGTATTTCCTAGCGAAACAAATCTCGCAGCTTCAACTTTAGTTTTTTTTTGAAGCTGCGGCCAGTGTGAATAGAGTTTTAAAACGAGAAGGCCAAGCAAACTTCGTCTTTGCAGTGTGCTGTAAAAAGAAGAATTTGTGCAAAGTTTCAGCTTGATAGTTTTAAAACTGAGAGACTAGTTTGCGTAGAAACAGACAGACAGACAGACGGACGGACAAAGCTCAATCGACTCAGCTCGTCGCCCTGATCAAGAAAATATATAGTTTATAGGGTCGAAAATGAATATTTCTATGCGTTGCAAACTTCTGGGCAAAATTATAATACCTCTGGGCAAAATTATAATACTCTTTGGTATAAATATAAAGTTGCACAAGTATGCTTTAATTTTTAAATTAAAAACTATTGTTCAAATTTAAGCAATGCAAGCGTTTATATAAAAATATCTAGAATTTTTTAGCACATGCATATACAATAAATAAGACCTCAGGAGTGTGAAATTTTAGGTCACAAAAAAAAATCAGATACTTTTGTGGTATAATAACAAATAAGAACCACAACAGTAAGAGAAGTCGAGTTTTAACTAGAGCGTATACTTTTTGTGAATAACTCATACGCAGTGTTGTCTATAATTAGTTTCATTTATAAATAGTCGGTTTTGATTTTATTTTGGAACTATTTGAATTGGAAAAATTATAAAAGACTACTACTATAATAATTTTGTAGTGGGGGAACGGGTCGTAACGTAATTTTTCAAAACTTAAAAACCCTACCGAATTTAAAACTGAAATAAAATTGTTTGTTTTGAACAATTATTAATTATACACCAAATAATAGCTTTGGAAATGCTTTGGAGACGTCCTTTTCCATTTTATCGTTTTGAGGTTCGACCCATTAACAATGTAAATATCTTCCAATCCGCCCCCCAAAGAAGATTATGCACAGTAATCTCTTTATTTTAGCTGTACCGTTTGTATTGCTTTATTTCTTCTCCAAATATTGTAAAATTGGAAATAAGCCCAACTTTAGTTTGAAATTGATTTGTATATTTTATTTTTTTTCTAAATTTGTAATTATTATCAGTTTTTCATATTTTTTAGTATTGAAATCAGAAAATTGAATACAGAATTCAATAATAGCTAAATACTAAAGCACTTATGTACATACAATTTACAAACATACACATATATATTTATTATGTAGAGATATATGTATAAGAAAAAACATCTTAATAATTATTGTAAGCTTTAAGTTAAGTGAAATTGTGCCGCTTAGTTGTTAACTATATGATTCCATTTTATATTTTTTTTGGAAAAAGAATTTGACATTAACAATTAGTTAAGTTTCCTAAATTAATTTACCAACTAAATATATATGTAAATAGATATATAGGGCAAAGGCGTCTTTATAATGAGCACACATACATACATGTGAGTGAGGGATTATGTTCATTTCTGGGGTTAACTCGTCACTTAAATTGATTAACTAAACTATCAACTATAGTATGTTGGAGGATTTTAACAGAATCAATGCTTGGCATCCTTGAGGGCCTGCTCCTCACGATCGGCATCGATGAGTGATTGCTTCCGCTTGCTATACTGATTGGAGTCCACTTGCTGCTTGGCATCGATAAGCGAATGCTTACGCTTGTATTTCTCCATTTCGGAGTCAGACTCGTCATCATCACCATGATGCTGCAGGCACGGAAAGTCGAACATGCGCTCGCCCTTGCCAAAGACCTCTCCTTCCTCGATGGTGGTGGGGAGGCTTCTACAAAATGAAATATATAAATTTAGCAAACATTTTACTTATAATTTTTGGTTTCCCACTTACCTATTCAAAGTCTCTGGCAGCAGCAGGCACACAAAGGAGCCTGCAAAGAATAATATGCCCAAAATAATCGAGGGAGCCGCCTTAAAGAAGGTGCCCAGCCAGAGTATGTAGGGTGCCAAAAAGGAGGCTGCAAATCCAGCCACATGCACAGCCGCTACACCCTGTCCTCTCACACAGGTGGGTATCAATTCGGTGGCATACTGCGAGCCCGATTCATACGAGATGGCCACTCCGAAACGTGCCGCTATGGTTAAGCAGGCCAGCAATATGGCATTGTGATTATGCTGCTGATAGGCTATGGCTATGCCAGCGGCAGATGTGAATAGGCCACCAACCAGCAGTGATCCAGAAGCCATGCCCTTACGACCAATACGATCCTGAAGTAGCACAAGTAAAATACTTGAAGGCAAAACGGCCAAGGCGCTGAGCGAGAACATAATAAAAGGCGAGATACCCATGCCTTCCACATTACGAGAGACTGCGTCATAGCAAAGAGTAATCACCATGCTGGAATGAAAAACATCACAAAGAGTTTAGAGAACTATGGGTCTGAAAAAATCATAATTTTTCAATGCAATATTTAGTTCTAATTAATTTTAACGAGAACAGAAAAATAGCTTGATCCCTGACTCCAATAATTGCTATATTATTGGGTGAGGGAACTGTTTCTACTTTTCACATATCAGTATATGTATTAATTCTATTATTTACAAAAGTATAAAAGGGACAATAGAAAATGTAATTTTATTAAATTTTTATTTTATTTATCCTTTACATCTTCTTCTTAACGACTCCAATAAGCAAAGCCGTAAGTTCTTCTATACATATGTAAAACGTGGGTTAGCTAAATTTTATTTCGAATTTACTTAGGTTTGGCTTAAAAATTTACATTGACATTGTTAGGCCATTTACACTATAAAGCTACATCCTCAAAGAAGTTCAATCGAAAATTGTTAGATAACATCAGATCTTTAAGTACGAACTATTCAGCAAGAATACTTTGGTAAACCTTTTCTTTAACTTGAAGGTTACCGTTACTCTGTTAAAAAATTCTTATAGGGGTGTCCTGGAAATCTGTACAGATCTTTTCCAAGGTTGCAAACATAAAAAATCCGTTCGTTTCACAGAACTTTAAGGGATTTCATTTTCTTATTTGATTATATAGTTGAAAGGATTGTGTCCAAGATAATAGTCCATTCCTCAAACTAGATTGCAACTCTTGCAAAAACAGATATTGAAACGCAAATTTTAATACTCTCCTGCCCAGAATTATATTACACCCCGAAAACTTTAGATTCGTCTCTCGTAGAATAATGGGAAAGCATAATATAACGAATTGAAGTATGCAGAATGAAAGCTTAATGAATTCTGCTTAAAATCTGATGTTCTCATCTCTGATTGCATTTCGCGTTTTCAAGTAGCGGAAAAAAAGCACAAAAGTCAGATTTTTGTCATATCTGCAAGTGTATCAAAATTATAAGACATATGTCAATTATTGCGGCTGGAGAGAAAGATTAGGTTTTAATTAATTTTTTTTATATTTCTGTTAACAATTTTATGAATTTGTAATAAAATGCCGCGTGGGCGTTTGTTATCCGAAGATAAAACGGGAGATAAGAGCCTACAACGATGCTGGCTTTAATGTTAGCGAAATATCGCGGAAAATCGGTTGAGCACGTTGTGATATCACCAAATTTTTTAACAATCCGGATGAATATGGTGTGAAGCATAGCTCTAGAAGAAAACCCAAGATGTCTGACCGCGAAAAACGTCGCATATTACTTAAAGCTAGCAATTCGTTTGCTTTGGCTCTACACTTGCCGCATGTTGCAGTAAGCCTATGCCACGGATGACTGTTTGGTGGACGCTCCAATCATTGGATTGCATTGTCAGAGGAGTCTTAAAAGAGGCTCCGTTCCTAAAGCCGCACCACAAAACAGCACGACTTTAATTTGTGGAAAAAAACTTGGAGAGGAACTGGGCCTCGGTATGAAACTTTCACTTTATTTTGTTTATTCAGCTTTGTTCAATATTTTTCACTTAGATCATTTTTCCTGATAAAAAATATTAATCTTGACGGCCCAGATGGGATTCGGCACTATTGCAGAGATTTGTGTCCTCGAAAGAACCGAATTCTCAGCATAACCATCCGAACTACAAATCAAGAAATTGCTGTTGAATTTAAATTAAGGAACAAATTAATGATGCTTTTTCTGTCCCAACAATGCAAGACAATCGAGTTGGTTCAATGCAAAACTTGTATCATTTGGAGAGAAATTAACGTCGTCTCCCTGCCAAAAGCGCAGAAATTGGCCCAAGACTTCATATTAGTTTTTAAAAACGATGAACATGAATGTATTCGTGGTCTCTTTTGAGATATTGACAAGTGTAAAGGCAGCTTTAGCAAGTCTTTGTGTAAAATATAGTCACAAGTCCTATTAAATTTCCATCCACTCACCTCTTGAAGAACAATATGAGCGTATTCTTGCGCATGCGTGGCGTCCTAAACATATCCAATAGAGTGGCCTGTTTTTTATCATCGCCACCCTGCATTTCTCTGGTAATTTGACAATGACGACGGAACTCATCGAAATCCGCCTGAGGCACGCGGCGGCCATTGAATTTGGCCACTCTCTTAAGACGTTTTATCGCACCATCAATATCATTGCGTGTGACCAGCCACTGGGCGCTCTCCTGTACCACAAAAAAGTACAAAATTACCAGCAGAATGGGTAATGAAGTGCAGGCCAAATAGATCTGCCAGTGTCCGACTAGAACAGCCAACCAGGGTGTGAAAACCAGACCCATGCAATAGAACAGACCAACAGCCATGTTGAGACCTAAAGTACGCATGCTGGGACGTATATATTCGAGCACTAAAGAACGTCATAAACGCACGATTAAAGAGATTGATAAGGTCTTTAAACTGAACCTACTTACCTATAATATACATGAGATAGAAATTGGTATCGGCAGCTAAACCAGAGATGAAACGGCATAAAGTAAATGTCCCCACACTTTTGGTAAAGATGGTGGAGAAATCACCAGCAAATCCGCAAAAATTTGATAATATTAAAGCAGGGACACGACCAATTTTATCAGACAGCAGGCCATAGAATAAGGTGCCCACCACGGAGCCAATGAAGAACAGAGATTGTCCAATGCGAGCCTTGTAAGCGGAGTCGCAAACCCAGTTTAACTATAATTAGGAAGAGATGGAGAGAAGATTAAGAACAGAACCAATATATTGTCCAGTCTTGAAAATATAATAGGCAATTAACATTAATCGATGCACGAAAATTTGTGATAAAAATTGATAGAAATCTTATTAATTAATTCAAATTATTAATCAAAGATTTCTAGATATTATTAGCAATACCGCGACGCGCTTCGCTGCGCCTTCAACAGTATGCTCTTTGTTGATGGGTTTTCCCTCCAACTCCCACCCCCATCCCTCCCATCCACTCTACATCCACCCAGTTCCCACCCACTTGCCGCCACCATCCCGCCTACATCTCGCCCACATCCCACCCACTTCCCTCCCACTTACCTCCCACTTCCCGCCCTCATCATACCCACATCCCTCCCACTTCCCGCCCACATACCATCCACATCCCTCCCACTTCCCGCCCACATCCCATCCACATCCCATCTACTTCCCACCTACAGTCTAATGCAAAATTAAAAAATTTGTTGGCGCCAAACATGTGGTATAACTTGCAGCCCTTAATCCGCTGGCTGTCTAATAGATGGCGCTGTCATTAAAGGAAGGAACCACTGTGAAAAGAGTTTTGCCAAATCTCCTAACAAAACACGGAAGGTTTGAAACCAACCAAATCGAATTTCTGCGGCACCGAAGAATTGGAATTCAGTTAGAATTTGATTGTAAGAGGTTTCTGTGACACCCCCGAATAGGTTGAAAACTATGGACCCAATCTTTTAACAATTTTTTTTTTTTAATTTTAATTATCCTGGATTATGAAAAATGCAGGTAATTATTATTACAAATTTAGGGTGTCTTTGGATACACTGCCAAAGCAGCGAAATTTAAAAAAAATGATTTTGAGAAAATTTTCGACAGTTTTCTAAACGATGTGACTATGACTTAGTGTATAGTCACGATTAGATAAAATTAATTTTCGCGACTTCCACAGACGATAATCAACTATTAATCATATTTTTTTGTGTCATAACGGAAATGGAACCGGTTAAATTGTTTCGGATGTGGTTAACAAAAATACAATCAATTTCGGTTCTGGTTACGGTTACTTAAAAGAATTAATTTCGGTTAAAGTTTTGGTTTGATTCGGTTGGATACCTTGGCCCTGACTTAATTTGTAGGTTGATTTACTAAAACTTGGTAACTTTTTCCTGTAAGGTACTCAGAATTCTCTTAAACTCACCTCTGTATTCATGCTTCTATATCCAAAATCATAATTATATATCCATTTTTCGCATTTTTCCGAGCTGACAGTCACATTGGGTCCATTAATGTCAGCCAGGCGAGTGCATGAGGGATGTTCAAATCTTGAATAGATGGCCGCAATTTCCTTATATGTCATATTTACTAGCTTATCATGATAGCACCAATGATCTGGCACAAAACTAATGACTGTTTGTGTAAAATAATGCTGCAAAACAATTAGAAATATTTCCATGTTTAAAACTTCTTTTAAAATGTTGAATAACTCACCATCGATACGATGATATTGATAAAGCCAAAGAGGGCGAGTATCATGAATTGGTAACGATTGAAATCGCCACATTTGGCCAGAATTTGATCGAAATCCATTTTAAAATTAGTATTCAAATTGTGAAGAGTAAATGGTATTTGTACTTTCAATATGGGTGTGTTCTTTGTATGTAATTGTGACGTTGCTTGTTTCTGTGCTTCAGTTGTGTTGAGATGGGGGAGGGTTAGGCAAAACCAATGTGCTGGGTGGCTTTACATGGGTTCTATATCACAATTTATTGTATGTTTTGAAAATTGGTTGTCTATGCGTGTAGTTCACATTTGTGGCCTTTGGTTTGTCTGCAAAAACAAAAACGAAAGAAAAATCACATTATTAATAGGTTCATTGAACGAGCTGAAATATTTTATCCCATTTTTTATCCCATTTATATTTTAAATGGATAAGATAATTTGAGAGACATACCAAACCAAGAAATATATAAAAAACCCAATGATTAATTAATTAACGTAACAAAAGACTAAACTGCATTTAATTTTAATCAAATGCATAGATTAAAATTAATTGAAATTTCATTTCAGTGCTTTTTTAATTCTGATTAATATTCTTTGCTAAATATTAACCAAATCAACATGCAAATATTTGCAATGACAGTGAAAGTTGTTGTTTTTTTTGTGCCAAATTTCGACCGACTTTCGCAACAGCTGTGTAAATATTTGTGTCTTGTTAAAAAAAAATTATGCAAAATCATTGCCTTGAATTTACTGGGATTTTTCTTATATTTCTGTATTTAGATACAAGAGAAAGGAATCTACAGTCGGAAAAAGCTTTTTAAAGACTACTTTCTTTGATGTAGCCAATAGCTGGTGAATGTGGCCGTTTTTTTATATTACTAAATGTTCCGAACTCCCAATATAGAGCTCTTTCATAGAATCGGTTAGAGCCATAGGCTGTAAAACCGGTCCCCTGAGAACCGGTTTGAATCAGATTTTTGTGTCCCCTCTGATAGAATAAAAAAGTAAATTTCAAAGAATACCTTAGGTCAGTAGGTCGGATTCAAATATTTGAGCAATTTTATTTAAAAATCATATTTAAACTTGGCATATTACGACTTTGAGAAGAAAATTAAGCGTTAAATGGCAAAACAAATCCGTATATTTATGTACATAGAAGAATTCGAGTGTTGAATAACAGTGGAAAAAAATGGAAGAACCAATCCTTAGACTTTCCAACGGTTTCGAACCTTCTCCAGAATTTCAAAGGACAAAAAAATATTTGGGCACAGTTTATTTGTAAAATTACAAATAAAACTAAAACTGTTTTGCATCACATTTGGCGGGCCACAGCTTTTTCACATAAACACGTTTAGTAAATTGATTTGTTTTTTATTTTTCCACTGCTAATTAAAGTTGTGACATAAAATGTATTAAACAAATACATTTTAGTACCTTAACTTCAAAACATTCATTCTCAGAACCGTACACCAAAAACCATGATTCACCACAACAGTTCACCGCTCCCTGTCCTGTTGGTTTGGATCAATCAAAAGCAACTAAGGTCACCGTAGCGTACTTACTATGAGTATGTTATCAATGGCATAATATTTATTATATACACATTTAGATAAACACCCAACTATTTGGGGGAAGCTGACTAACCAGCCGACTAACAGCTGCCTGTGCTGTTGTCAAGTAGTCCACAGCAATTGACTTTCAATTGCGTCCAAGCACGTGTCGACTTCTCGTTTGCCTCGTTTTTAGCCAGAAATTTATTTACAATAATTATTTTTGCAATTCATCAGATACACGTCTCGTCGAGTCTGAGTGTTTGCTCTTTGGTTAGACGCAATAGAAATAATAAATAAATTTTGTGGCATAGTTTTTTTTATGCAGATTTTTTGGAACAACTGGTTTGGCATAAGAATTGAGGCTTGACGTGCTTTTCTAAATTGAACAGCAATGTAAATTGTAAAATAAACAATTTCAAGGTTTTTTTTTATGAAAAATGTTGTTTGCCGAAGTTTTCAAGGCGAGTTTTGAATAAAAGAAAGTAAATTTATGTACATAGGAATCCCCAAAGGGATAACACATAGATAAAAACAAGAAAACTCAGAACAAAATTGAACTGATTAATAAAGTTCGTTGAAAAATTTGATTGACTGGTATAATCAGGGGTGTTTTGGAAATCTCTAGAGATTTTAGTATAAGCAATGGCAAATCAACCTAATCATTAATGACCTGATTTTATGAATACAAACTCGTATGATAAATATCTACTTCGTTTTCAACACTTTAGCTAAGTTTTTTCTTATTTTTATTTAACTTATAACTTTGCTTGTTATATTATTTACTTAATTTTTGTTCTTCTTCCCAATTTTAGGGTATTGATAGCTCTAATAGCGTCCTTAACTACAATTGACCGTGCATCGGAGCTTCACTGGCTGGACGGGTAAATAACATTTCCCCAACGTGTCGGAGCAATTATTAATTAATTTTTTTATATTTAAAATCTATTTCTTTGTTAGCCTTCCTTACACCATAAGTTTTATAACGTGGTTGGATTATTGTAAATTAACAATTCATATTTTACGTAACTAATTTCGAGAACTAATTCTGAAGCGAATAAAGCTGTTCACTTGCCCAAGTTCTTCTATAAGTAGGCTAAAAAAAAGTAGTGAGCTATGAATTGATTGTCAAAAAAATTATATATGAGCTCAAAGAGGGCAACATTATATCACTTTTTCTGTTATTTGTTTATTCTGGAACTGCTAGTTCCAGCTGATAAACCGAAACTGCATACATTCGAAAATTCTGAACTGAACCTAAAGCCGAAAAGAAATACTAGTCTTAAGACGCTAAGCGCTTTCCTTCAGACAACGGTACTTTTAATTTTGGGAGTTTTAATCGATTCCCAAAGATCCGATTTTTCCGACTTTCGGTTCAATTAAGTTTCGAATTGATTCTTAGCAATGCCGGATTGATGTAGCTTCAAAATTGCTTATTCTTATGGGGGGCGCATCTCATATGAAAATCAAGAATTGTTTTTTGATGCTGAAGGAAGGACAAAGTGTTCTTCTAGCTGTCATTGGTGCCCTTTGGGTAGCATAAATTAATAAATAGGCGTTCTATAGTGATCGGAGCGGAGATGTTATTAATCAGCTCCCAATTCGTGGTGCTCTCTGACATAGTTGAAACTAGGTTAAAATTAATCTAGCTAAGCGTCCATTTTACAGCTTTTTAATGAATACTTGATTTATTAGGTCTATCAACCTGACCTCGAGCCGGAGACAATACATCTACAATTAAAAGGTCGCCAAATCACAATTGTATTTGATTTATATTTGAAAAGACTTAGGCCCGATTTCTCATCTTCTACATAGAGCTGTATGTCACATAAACTTAGTAAATTGTGAGCTTATCTGACACATAGCAGCTATCTGGAAGAAGAGAAATCGGCCCTTAATGATTTGATTTAAATCCTTTCTGATTGAATGCATACCAGATTTAATTCATTTGGTGATTTAAATCAGAAAAGAGTTCAATCTTTTGATTTTAATAAAAAACGAGAAAGGCAAAGCTAACTTCGTCTGTACCGAAGTTTTGATACACTTGAAATAGCTTGTCTCAACGGTTAGCGACTTCGACCAAACTTCGCAGATCAGCTTAAAAACATTACATATTACCCATGTCCGTGTTTGAGAGCGATAATATTGAGAACAAACCAGTTTTTCTCACAAAAAACCATTTTCCGAACGAACATTTGTATGGCAGCTACAAGAAGTAGTCATCCGATCCGGTCGGTTCCGACATATTAGCAGCGTGCAGTAAAAAGAAGACTCTGTGCAAAGTTTCAGCTCGATAGCTACAAATCTGAGGGACTAGTTCGCGTAGAAACAGACAGACGGACAGACGGACAGACGGACGGACGGACAGACGGACGGACAAAGCTTAATCGACTCAGCTCGTCATGCTGATCAAGAATATATATACTTTATGTGGTCGGAGATGATTCCTTCTATGCGTTGCAAACTTCTGGGCAAATTTATAATACACTTTTCAAGTGTATAAAAATAGAGGAAAGCTAACTTCGGCACGACCGAAGTTTATATACCCTTGGAGCATGATATATTTCTGCCAGTTTTTTATATGGCAGCTATATGATATATTCATCCGATTTTGATCAAATTCTCCAAAATTGTGTTGAGACAGATAATATTCATAACTGGAACGTACAAAGACGCTACCATTGAAAACAAAAAAGTTTTTCTCACTAAAACAATTTTTTCGACCGATCATTCCTATGGCAGCTATATGCTATAGTCATCCGATTTGGATCAGTCTTGGCAGAATTGTGTGTTAGCATATCATATTGATCAATAACGAGTTTGGGAGCGATAGCATTGAAAACAAAAAAGTTTTTCATTCTAAAACTTTTTTTCTGACCTATCTTTTGTATGGCAGCTATACTATATAGTTGCCCGATTTGCATAAAACTTGCTGAAATTATGTGGAAGCATAGAAAACATATAAATACGAGGGTTGGGAGCGATAGCATTGAAAACAAAAAAGTTTTTCTCACTAAAACTACTTTTTCAACCGATCGTTCCTATGGCAGCTATATGCTATAACCATCCGATCCGGCCGGTTCCGACAAATGTGCAGCGTATTTGTACTAAAAGACTTCGTGCAAAGTTTGGTTACGATTGCTTTAAAACTGAGGGAGGAGATAGCATAGAAACAGACGGACGGACAGACGGACAGACGGACGGACAGACGGACGGACAGACGGACATGGCTATATCAACTCAGCTCGTCATGCGTTACAAACATTCGGACAATTTCAATATACCCTCTCCAAGGGTATAATGATTGCAATTATCAGATTTAATAGCCTAGTTCCACTGCCACATATATGTACATTAGAGCGGTCCCCAAACCGGCAAAATGGAAAAAAGGAGGTCTCAGCATTCTCAAAGCTAATATTTGTTGTATAATTAATAATTGTGAAAATCAAAAAATTTTATTTTAATTTTAAATGGACGCGACAGGGTCTCAAAGTTTTAAAAAATATTAATCATACGACACGTTCACCAAATACAAATTTTTACAAACGAAGTTATTAGTTGATTTCAATTGCAGTCATTGTTTGAAATTCAAATAGGGATCTACATTTGTGGAAATAAAATATTTACAAATTTGAATAGTTTAAAAATAAAATCATCGACGACTGTTTATATATGAAAAAAAAATAGTAATAATCGGCAACACTGCGTATGAGTTATTTATAAAAACTATAGACGCAATTCGCGCCCTTTAAAACTCGACTTTTTTAACTTTTGTTTTTATTTACGCTAATTATACATGAAAAAGTATCAGATAGGGGGGTGAGAGCATGACCTTAAAAATTTCATATACATGGGGACCGCTCTAATGTACATCAATCGTTGATTTGATGTGATGTGACACAATTCTCTCATACAAAAAAAAATGTTAAGTTAATGTTAATGTTAAGGATGTACATCAGTTATGACGCTGGCATTAACCCAGAACAAACTGTTTACTTCTGAGAAACTTTACAAAAGCTACTCATGTTAACAACAAAAAATAGTCAATATTCTATCGATATGTCGATGATTTCACCACTATCTTCACCTTAATATTCAACATTAACTTTACATTAATGGAAATTTCAGCAGTGGAACACAAAAATTTGTTGAAATTTTTTAGCTTAGATATTCAAAAATATTATCCCAAAAGGATTTTCAAAATTCGAAATACTTTAGAAGATATAGCATTTTTTGTCGACCAATGTCTTCACAAATACAAGTAATTTTCAAATTACTTCAAACTTTGATCGCGTTTTTCTCCAAACCACGTTTTTCAAAATGGTGCCCACGTTTTCTCAAGTTGTACCAAACCGATTTTGATGAGGTAGGGCTTTATGGACGCAGAGTGAACGTGGCTATTGTCCTTACCTCAATCTTTGAGAAAAAAAGTTTTTACTACTTTTTTGTACTTTGGACTGCAAAAAAATGGTTTAAAATCGATTTTTCGTTTTTAAAAGGCCGCCATTTTTTCAAATTCAATTTTATTTTCACAATTCTGCTACGGCCGATAAAGGCATTCATACTAACCAACTTCCCATCTTCCGTTTTGCTTTCTGATAATTGTAACTCCCGGAAACGTGGGCACCATCGAGATATCTGTTTTTAGAAGAGCCTACTTTGGATCCAGAGAACTTTTTCAGCAGCCCTCGCATTCACAAATTTTTAATTTTGTATTTTTGATAATGAATTGTACAACCAAATACAAAAAACAGAATTACAAAATCTCTTCCCGATTTCTTTCCACGAATTTAAAAAAACATGTAAAATATAGCCCTCTAGATCAGAAGAGGGCCTTACTGATTTAATGTCAAAAGTATGCACTCATTGCATTTTTCAATAAGATTGCGAATGATTCGGAAATTAATCTTGGAAGATTGATTCATTTATAGCCCTAGCCATTTTGTGAGAAAATTAGAGCCACACAAGCCAAGAGATTGAGAAAGCTCGGCTTGGCCCTTTGGACTGTAAATCCAAAAAATTATTTGTTCTTACTTTGAATGAAACTTACTTTACTTTAATTTTTATAACAATCAACAAATGAATTCTTTTAATATCAACTGAAGACTTAAATATAAATCTAGTTTTAATGAAAATTTCTAAGTTGGTCACAGAATTGCAGAAAATTTACTTTATATACATCTATCAACCGTACAAGTGCTTAATTTGGCAATCATTTTTTAAAACATTTTAAGTCGTGCGAGAAAATGCATAAATTCAACGACTGAAAAGTTTTAGTGGCCGTGGAAATGAGAACATGCCTCATTATTTTAAAACCAAACAATTTCCGGTTCAGCAACATTTTTGTTTCTTTAAACAACTCAATCAATTCACTTTTATCACTTGATTTTCCACAGAACATTTCACATTTACCTCAAATCCTTCTATTCTATTGTTTCCAAAGGTTTATGGTTCAACCGAAAAAAATTGTTGTTTACAAAACAAACAGAGAAGCGAAACTTTTATATTTAGAAATGTTCTACCAATTCTGCAGCGTAAAAAACCGAATCTTTTTTCTTCCAAAGACTAGATATATATTTGATGTTTTTATCCAAGTTCAATGGCTCGAGAATCACGCACACGCCGCCACGCTTTAATGTAAACAGTCAACAGATTAACTTTACTTATTATTTATTTATTTACTTAGCAAAAGCGACAAACACGAAACACGCAATGAATTTTGGAACAATTTTTGAGGTTTGCCTTGGTTGCCGAATTGTAAGTTCGCTGGCGAACCGTATTGGCCCGAGCACAAAATGTTTTTCTGCTTGGCCCGTTGTGTATCCACGAAACGCTATTCACACACTGAGCTCCACAGCGTCGCAGATTGTTGTTTATTAAAAAATGGCAAACAGCTGTTTGGGGGCTGCTGGGAGAGCAACATCAAAATCAACAAGTTAGTATCGGGAGAGCAAAAATTGACAATAAAAAAAAAACAGGTCATAATTAAATGCAAAAGCTGTGAAAAGTAAATACTCGTAGCACGGCCAAAGCCAAGTCGATGGTGGTTTAAGCAGATTCGTTACGATTTCATTTGATTCGCATGATACGCACCGCTTGTGCCGCCAGGCAACAACAGAAATAATTAGCAAATTTTAGTGGATTATTTGTTTTGGACTAGCCCTATAAATAAATACATTTTTATACGCTTCTCCTGATAGAGCTTAATTTACTATTAAATCTTGTGAGCTGATTCATATGCCTGCTATGTTAATTATTTATATTTGCTTATTTTATGGTAAGTTTGTGTAACAGCTTCATGAGAAAGTGACGCATGTACAGTTTTTGTCGCTTTCTTTTTATCATTTAGTGCAACTATTTAGGTTTATGGTGGGAGCGTGTTGTATTTTTTAATGGAGCATGTGCTACTGGTGAAATAGCAAAAGCAACAATCGCCACAAAGTCACCGGCTAATGTTAATGTTAAAAAAAAAACAGTTTTTTTCTTATTAATCGACCCTGTTTTGTTTTTAATATCAATTTTATAAATTCGTATGAAAACAGAACATTTGCAAGCAATTAACAGTTAATTACTCTGTACCCTTCTGTTTCACGTAGTTAAAATGTACTTTGAATTCGGTTCAGCAATAATTTTAAGCTAATTTTTAATCCTTAGCATACTTTTTAGGGCAGGAACGCTGAAGGGCCAGCGCACTATTAGGAACACTGCGCATGCGCTGATGCGGAATTACGAACACCTCGATTTCATTTTGATTGATTTTCCGAGGTGCAACTTTGAAAAAATATTTTTAAATCAAATTGTATGCACAATATATCTATGGATACTTCGAAATTTTCACTATATTTGACCTTTTAAATTAAAAATGTTTGATAGATGAATTTCTTTTAAATTTCACTGACCCTAAGGCAAATCTTTTGAAACCGAAGAACTTGATTGTTTTTCGTAAACGTGTATTAACGATTTTTTTTTTTTTTTGAGTTAGGAGCGATATGTAGTTCTAGTAACAAAGGTTATTTTTTATGAACAGAAGCATAGGTCTTGATTTTTAAAAGAACGTTGGGCTAGGTTTTCGACAATCACTGTTTTTTTTTTAGTAGGTATACTACAATCCTCACTGATTAGATTCCAATACAAATATTTTGTCAAAATGATTGTTATCATTAATTTTTAAACACTTAAATCTTTAAAAGTATGTCCTTTTGTGGTAATTTGAGCTTAAAGTATCTTCAAAGACTTATTTTCTCCCGTTTTTAGGAACGTATTGTGGGGAACCCATTCTTTAGTTTTGACTCTCCTTGAAATGATCGTAAAGTACTGTTTTTTAACTTTAAAATAAACTATTCCAAATTCCAAAACTTTTCCGATTATACGACACCCATCGCACACTTACGAATGGTTCCAAATACTATGAATTCAAAACGCTTTAAAAAATCGTAGAATTGTTTTGGAGAATTTATTTTAAAGCTCAGAAATCTTTATATTATATATAAATCAGTACGCCCGACTGACATATTATCAACCCACAGCCTAAACGGCTTATCCTACAGGGGTGATATTTGGCACAGACCTTCGTTTAGTTATGCAGGCGCGCACTAAGAAAGAAAGTTTGGAAAATTTTCTCTGCCTTGTGTGAAAAGGCCAATTAAATGTTTGTTTGAACATAACGGTTGTTGCGCTCAGGCAATGTTGTGGAATGAGTTGATTTGCTGAGATCGCGAGAGAGAGTGAGAGAGTGCTGTGTGCGTGTGTGAGTGTGTTTTTTTTTCACAAAAAACAAACAAATAATCAAATAGAGAACATCCTCATCCGATTGAATTAAATATTATGGCACATAGAAAACCCATCGATAGCTTTAACAATATGTGGACCGTATTTTACAAAAAAGTAGTTAAAATTTCACAAAGCTAAAAGCCAAAAAATCTATCATTGCTGTGAACTGTTGTCCTCTTTTGTTTGTGGTGGTACGTGATTTCAGCGATATTATCAGAATGGCACACATCAAAAACAATAAACAGTGTTGCCAAAACAGCTTATTTTCCAATTTAGCTATTTGCAGATAAAAAAATCAAAGGGCAGCGGGAATTGTGACCTTTATTAAAAATATATTTATTGTTTCCGTTTTTAAAAAAGAAAAGTTAAATTTGCTTCTTATTTTTTCTATTTTTAAGAAATAAAGTTTCCCCGTTTTGGTTGCCGCATAATAAAGACACATAGGTACACATGTTCAAATAGTTACATACTCTCATACTGTGTTGATTTACATAAATTGATCAGAAAAGAATATCCTGGAGATCTAATATTAAACAAATGAATATAGGGGCGCACTTATAAATAAAATGCCCCTTGAAAATAAATTCCTTACATAGTCCTTAGGAAGAAGAATATACTATAGTCAGTTCAGCATTCACAAGACAGGAAGGGAACAATTTTTTCTTCTGGAATTTCAGCGCGACTTGAAAATTTGGTTGTGTCCCTTATGACGGGACGGGATAGAATTTAATATCAGTCCTCTTTTCCCAGATTTTAAAGTAATGTGCAAACGTAGCGAGACATAGAGCCAGCGTAATATTGATGGCCAGATTGATTTATTTTAATCAACCGTAAACTCGAAACTGTCCAAAAATTAAGCAAATGAAGCCAATGATATTAAAAAGAATTTGCGTTTTAACAAATAGATTAAATACAAACTTAGGGCCGTTTTCTCATGTTGCTGTTTTTGCAAATCTAGGTGGATTTGTTGCGTTTTGTTTGCTCATGTTCAAGGCTAACCATCTAGATGGATTTCGTAGCAATGTACTTCATCCTCATTGATTTGAAAACAATGTACATAATCATATTAAGTATTTTTATGAGTGCGCGCATATGGTCAACTTAAAAATTAAAAAAAAAAACAACTGCTGCAAAAAACAGTTAAATCTGAATTGTTAATAATTAAACCAAAAATTGAAAATATTGTATGTGCCTTTGGTATACAAGACACCTGCAGACATTGCTGAAGAGACAGATGCTCATACTAATTGGCCTAGGTCAATGCTTATGCTGAGTTCACACAGGCAACTAATTTGGCCAAAATGTGACTCAAATTGCCTTGATTATTGATTTTACTGTATTTAAAACTAAAATTATGGTTTCATATGCAATTAATTTGATCAAATTAGGCTGAAAAGTTCCCTAATTTGGCCTATATAGCAAAATATTCATCAAAATTTGTCTAAATTATTCGCCTGTGTGAACTTAGCTATAGTCCTTTTTCTTAATCTCCAACCATAGGTTACATGTGCTTGCGAAAAAAAAATTTTCGTCCTCTTTGTAAGATTTGCTTTTTTTTTTAAAATTGGCGCGCAAGGGACATATCAACAAACTAGCGAGTCCAAAGGGGCTGTCAACTTACTTTTAGTGCCTTTTCAGACCTGCCGGTGTGACCGTAGTGCAAATGCCCAAACTCATAACACTGTGACACATTTTTGAACTCAAAAAAGTTGATACGGTCGAGACCAAAAAATTCTGAAAAGGTATGATGGTAGTACGAAAACTTTGTCTGGGTTTAGTCTGGTTAGCTGCCGTTTTCTTTTTATTGACCTTTGAACTTTTCAGCTTCAGAGTAGGATTAACGATACCATATCTCGTAAAGTATTTTGAATTTTGCTTCTATGTCTTTAGCAAAGTTGTTGCTCTTGGTTTGGCCCACAAAACATTTCTTTGTAGAAAATCAAAAAAATTACGTCTTCGTACTTAAAATTGCAAAAGATGTGCAAAAAATCTAAGTTTTCACAACTATTTTCCAGTGTTCCAACTTTTTCCTGAAACCCGTGACAAATTTGGACAAGTAATATAGGTAAAAGTTGTTCCTTAGACCAAAATAAACAAACCGTTAGTACAAACAAACTTAATTTAAGTACTCTTTCATATAGTTAAAAGTCCAAAAGCTTAAAAACTGTCATAAAAATTCGAAAAAAACCGAAAATTATCGGTAAAAAAGTAAATAAATTAAATTTCTTTGGTTACATTTTTTAAGTTATATTTTTTCACAATTTTATTGATTTAATACAAACAATCGAAATTTTTGATTGTGTCAGCCAATTTCTACCAAAAACTGTAATTTTTCGAGTTTTGGTTGAAATTATACATTCCTCTAGGGTTATTAACTATATGAAGGACCAATCGAATGAAGTTGATATGTTCCAACCGATTGTTTATTTTAGTCTAAACTACTTTTTCGTCCTTCATTGCCTAGTCAAATTCGTTATGGTTTTCAAGAAAAAGTTGAAAAACAGTACAAAATGAGGGGAAAACATGATGATTATATGACATTTTTCCAATTTTGAGTTTAAAGATGTGACTATTTTGACTTGTTACTTAGAAATGTTTTGTAAGCCAAGTCAAGAGCAAAAATTTCCTTTAAGACGTCAAAGCGAAATTCCAAATAGTTTACGAGATATGGAGTTACAAGTCCCAATCATATGCTTAAAACTTCAAAGTGCTGTAAAAAGAAATCGGCAGCTAACCAGACCAAACCCAGCGAAGGTTTTTGTACTACCATTATAGCCTTTCAGATTTTTTTGGTCTCGACTGTATCAACTTTTTAGTGTTGCACAGTGTAATCAATCTACATGAGACAACCAATTGCACGAAAACCACCTAGTTGCAAAATCTAGGTGGATTTTGATTTGAGCAAAAACAGGAACATGAGAAAACGGCCCTTAGTGTTCAAAGAGCTGTACAATTTTTTCTACTTACTACGATTTTTTCAAAACTTGCACGCGAACGAAGTTGCGGCGGGTTCAACTAGTAGTTCTATACGATTATAAATACGATTAAGACAAAGTTTACATTTAAAAAAAATATATCGATTTTTATTTATTAAATCATTTCCAATGTTTGATTGAGTAATGTCCAGGGTTCTCTTCTTCCTCATACCGGCCACTTCTACAGAAGCCATTGAGCTCTCAGTACGACTTCCGTTGAGACAGCGATTAATGATTCGAAGTGTTTTCTTTTATGGCGTAAGAAGTATTAATAAGTACATGAGCCTTTCTACAGAAAGTTAGGAAAGATGTTTATAAAAACATTTTATTCTGTATGAGTAATTTGAAGGAGGCCAAATCCAGCTTGATGCTCCTCTCTCATTTCCGTCTGTATTGTGCTGTCTAGTTACCTAAAAAAGTTGAATACTAAAGTGCCGAGCTATCTGCTTCCTATAAATAATTCCATTAACAAATACTCCAAATTTTAATTCAAACATATCAAACTATGTATTGATGGTTGCCAACGCCTTATCTAATCGTTTGTGAAATCAAAGTTAATGTCTAATACTTAAATTATGCAATTAAAATTTAATAAATGTGCTGAAGAGAAAACTACACAAAATGCGATAAGATAATGCCAAATATCATAATTGCCATTGTAGCAATTACTCGTAAGCGGCAGATTGTGAACAGGGGACAGTCAATGGGTAATGACTCTAGTGTACTGCATATCTAGGCAAGCAAGTAAACAAAAGTCTATGTCATGTCAAGATTTTCGTCCACGTGCTTTTAGCCACACTTTTGTGCTTAACTGTACTGCCTGCTGCTTAAGCGAAAGCAGCTGGCTGCATTGCCTGATCTTGCTATGTAATGCAAATGTTTACTTCAGTTTATTTCCCTTTGTTCTTTCCTTAACAAAGGAACAAAGATAAATGGAAAGGGCTTAAGATGCCACACTATTACCTTGTGACCGTAAAATTCCAACTTAAATGAAACTTTTTTTTTGGTATTAAATGCACAAACAAATGATTCACCAATGCGCTTGCATTATCACACATACGCCTCGTTGTGCCAGTTGAAGATCAATGGGGTTTTTTTTGCTTATGAAATTATGAGCTTGATAAGTGTGTGGAACGTATAAGTTTGCAAATGTTAAGTACCTTAGATGAAAGATCCTTCTGTGTGCTTACTTTAACACCTAGTTGATGATGGAGAAAACAAATATTAAGAGAACCAACAGGTGGGAATTTAAATTTTGAGACTAGTTTAGCTAATAAAACAATTTTATGCTAATTTGATTGATTTGAGGCATAGCTTTTAATATTTCTGTGTCTTTTCTTTTATAAAGATGCCAACGAATTGAAAAGCCCTACAGTTTCTCAACAATAATAATTACAGATGAATACCGATCATAAATACTTTGCAATTATAAACATTTCAGGGGGCAAACTAAGGCCCAGAAAAATTTGGATATAATAAAAATGTTAGTTAATGAAGGGGTGGTGGTGATTCTAGAAGATTTCGTGGGGCGAGCTCGAATGTGTTTTGGAACATTTTCCATCACGCTTTTAAGTTTTTTTGGAAAACATACATTTTTGATCGAACCTTTTAAAAAAAAAATCGTGTAGTATTTTTTCTAAACTTTCCAAAAAATGATCCCAAACAAATCTACTATGCATGTGTTTAAAAGATCAAAGTTGTATACTGCCCAAAAGTATGAAATGCTTTAATGTTTATATTTATTTAATTCTAATAAAAATTTCAAACAACACACATTGCATAACTTTTAGCAGTGGTATTTCTTCGTTAAAAAAATCCTAGAGTTGTTTGGCAAAGTGCATTTGGAAGCTAAGAAATAATGCTTTACGATAGTATCAAAGATTTGCAAAATATATAGAGGGTCGCAATAAAAGAGTCCAAAAAGGCTAAAATAGGAGTTTTAAGAAACCTTTAGTTCAATTTAACAAAAATCCAGACGTGACGGACCAATTCACAAAACTGATTCGTGTTTAGGCACTATGGTCCAGACGACCACTTTGGTTGGCCAAAACCTCATTTTTAAAAGTTAAAAAAATAACGTACTTTTGATCGCTCTGCATCAGAAAAAGAGTGACCATCTCTGTTGCGTACCAGAAATTTCCGTAGATGGCGCCACATTCGCGAAATCAGCTGTTAAACATAGCGGTTTTTGTTAAACAGCACGTGCGGCGAAAAATTGCCAATTTGATTGCAATTAAAAATCTTTGTAAAGTGATATAAAAAACCTATTTTAAACAAAGTTTTGTGATGAATTATAATCAGTGGGGTTTGTATTAAGTGTTTTGTAATGTGAACTGTTTGTATGAGTTGTGCTGTCTTCGTAATTTTATGTCAAAGTGAGTCGTTCAACATGTGTCGATTTGTGATGAAAACTAATATTTGAAAAGGTATATAAAATGATTCCGGCCTATTCCGGCCCGGAGACTAATTGTGTGTCGTAGATTAAATAATTCCCTTTGTAATGCATTTTTTAAATTTGTCCACTTTTGGCCACATCTCTTGTAATTTGCATTTATAGATCATAACCTCAAATTCAACAATGCGGAGTTGTTTGGCTTGTGGCATTAAGAGAGGAGCAAAGCATCCAAGGAAAATGCTGTGCACAAATTTATGAAAACAAAGCTTTGTGGCGACATTTCAGATGAAATGAATAAAGCTGTTGCAGATGCTTCAATGAGGTTTTGTTACCGTTTGGCGGAAAAATGGAGGATGTGCAAGTCATATGAAAAGGCTTTTAAACGAAAGCATGCGGATTGGTTAAATGCACAAACATGTGTAATCGTTCCAAAAACAGTTCAATCAGTTGGACGCCCTGCATTAGCGTATCCCAAAAAAAGTCGAAGAGCACGAAGATGGCAAGCTGCAGATCTTGTCGTATCCGAGGGAGGAAACCTTAGTTTATTGCTTCAAGCGGCAAGCATGGCCGCCCGAAAACAACACAAACACGATCTCGCTTATGTTTTGAAACTGTTATCCTTATGCCCAGAAAAAGCTAAATTAATTCGCAAGGCAGTACAGAACCCAGTGGAAAAGCCGACACCGATTTCACCAAGCGAAGCGTTAGCCTTGCTCCTTGACAAAGATCTCAGCAAAGCTCAGTATTGCGCAATAAGGGATCAATCTAAAAGTAAAAATAGCGACATATATCCTTCGTACAATAAAATTGTGGACCAGAAAAAAGAATGCCGGCCAAATAACATTTTGGTATCAGAGACAAAAGCAGAGGTCCCGCTTCAACACCTTCTAGCCCACACTGCTGGTAGAATTGTTCGCTTACAAGAAGAAGTTATTTTAAATGTAATGCAAGAGCATGGCGTGGACTTTTTGGTTGCAGACTTAACTTTGAGTTATGGTTTCATTGAAATATTTTATATTTCAGAGCACCTTTGCACAGCCTTTCCTCCTTGCCGCAACATGAAAAATTTGTTTAATATTTTTTTTTAATAAAATGTGCTTCCTTTAGGCGTGCCATGCCCTTATAATTAAAGAAAAAAGTTAAAAAAAAAAATTGCTCAATAGTTCATTTGTTATTCCCTATTACTAATAGTTTAAATATGCATTATTAAAAAAAGGCGGTGCCACACCCATTTTTTTTAAATCTACTTTCTACTGATTATATAAATCCAATAAAAAAAAACAAATCAAAATATCTTGTTTCGTCGGGAAAATATTTTTTTGGCCCACCAAAGTGGTCGTCTGGACCATAGTGCAGTGTTTTGAAGTCTAGAGCCGGCTTGCAGAGGATCACGGTGTTGGATTCAACATTTAAAAAAAAAAATTATAAAATTAAAAATAAAAAAAAAAAAAAAAAAAAAAAAAAAAAAAAAAAAAATAAATAAATATTGAAAATTTAAAAAAAAAAAACCAAAGCTAAGTATTAAGTTTACGCAGTATTCGGCGAAATGGGAAATGGTAACGCTTTGTACAACGAAATGTGGAGGTTTTTTAAAAAAAAAAAAAAACAAACAGGCCACCCGCCTGCCGCCGAAGGAAAGGGTTAACAAAAAAAAAAAAATTTTTAAATAAATATAAAAAAAAAAAAAAAAGCAGGGGAAAAAAAAAAAATAGTTTTCACCAAAATTATTCTCGTTTTTCTAAACTATTCCACGATATATTTCAATTTATTAATGTTATAAATTTTTATAATAAAATAATAATAAAGTCGAACTACAACTACTACTCATTAATAGACCTGACTTTAAAATGAATGAAAAAAAACACACAATTATATAATTTACCAGTGAACAAGTGGCTCAGAATTCACCCTCTAAATGCAAATTATTTAAGAAGCAGAAATAGATTTTTTCAATCAAATTTAAAACTGACAGATAAAGTATCATTGAATACTTAATAGGTTATTTTGTGTGCCTTCAAAATAGTTTTTACCGTATTATAGGTATAGCACTTAAGCTAAAGAAATTTTTTAAAACAATTTTTGACTATTTAATAGTTTTTAGCTTCGTGGTACCCTTTGTGGTGATATTTTTAACCACTTTTAATTTAAGTCGCAGAAAAACCCAAAATTACACATTTTTTCAAGATTTTGTGGCGTTATTTATTTTGCATTTTATTTATGGCTTCTATTTTTCACACACATCTGCGAAATGTTTCGAAAATGGATTTTATAATAGTAGTAATCAAAAAGTGCGTCGATTTGCATATTGAACTTACTAATTATGATGGTGATTTATTATTAAGTTTTTGCACAAGCACTTTTATTATTGGAATCGAGGCGTTTTAATGGTTATTCACATATTGAAAGTGGAGCAAGTGAATAGATTTGTTGAGCCGCTCCTGGCGAACGCCCACTGTCAACGGCATGCAATAAATAACTGCAGCCACAGTTGGCGGGGAAAGCACACTCTTTCGGAGGAAGTATTTTCACTAGATCGGTCAGCTGCGACTCGCGTGACAATTGAAAACGCTTTGACTTCAAGTTCAACAAATGTCTTCGGTTTTAAATGCTCGGCGTGCCAGTTTCGGTTTATTTCGATTCAAATGCATCTCGATTTATTTTTATGGCGTCATTATGTGTCGCTCCTCTCACTCTCTTTCCTTATGCAAACTGCAGTGCGTGTTCTTTTTATGGAAAAGTTTTTTGTTTGCATAAGGAACTTCCCCATAAGTTTATCCAACATATTCAATTTCTCGTTCAGAAATATTTAATTGCTTTAAGTGGTAAATGTTTGCATTTGCTTGTTACTGATTAATTTTTAATGTTTGAGCATGGGGGCATCAAATGAATTTGTGTATAAAAATAAATATGTATACACAACACTTGCCATCAATTAAAAGGCTTAGAAATAGAGATGGCGTTACGTGAGGCTGTTTGGATATTTATAGTAAAATTATTTATTAAAGTTATAACTGTTATACAAATTTCGTAAGGGGAAATCCGGGCAGAATTTGATAAGAAAATTTATACATAAAATGCGGGTATTTTTTATTAAACCACAAACTTAAGAAACCCCTTTTTATACCCTTTCAAAGTGTATTGTAATTTTGCCCAGAAGTTTGCAACGCATAGAAATATTCACTTCCGACCCTATAAACTATATATATTCTTGATCAGGGTGACGAGCTGAGTCGATTGAGCTTTGTCCGTCCGTCTGTCTGTTTCTACGTGAACTAGTCTCTCAGTTTTAAAGCTAAGAAAACAGATCATATCATCCAAAGACAATTCTAATTAAAATTTTACATTTTCTTGGTGGCAGTGACGAATTTTACTTATAAGATTATTTTCTTAATTTTTCGGAAGCTTGTAATACTCAAATGGTCTGTGCTGTTCAAAGGCATTTTCTGCCTATAGACCGCGAACCAAGGCTTCGTTGGTAATACTGAAAACTCATCTGTCTATTTTTAAATCTGGCCAATTTGAATAGATTTGTGCGTGAGTCTAAACATGGTACTCCATATCGCGGTTTTTTTGGCTGTGGCTTACCATCTCCTAGGGACATGCAATAAGCCCATCATAAAACCCGATTTTAATAAAAATCTACCGTGCGCTTTTAAAGATATTCAAGATCGAAGGTTTAACCCCTTCTGAAGGTACCTTAACCGATTGCACGATTGAAGTGGATTTTTTATATTGCCTTCCCAATGACCCTGTCCACATATTCTTAAGCGGACTTAAAGCGGACCCTTTCACCACAATTTAGGTGTCTTATGCCGGGTTTTTTTAGTGTTGTACTGTGTAGTAAGTCAGTACAAATATTCATGTAAAAGCTTGGCATAAAGTCGGCACGGGCTAGCATTGTCCAATCTCAATAATATTTATTATACACTTGAAAAGTGTATTATAATTTTGCCCAGAAGTTTGCAACGCATAGAAGGAATCATCTCCGACCACATAAAGTATATATATTCTTGATCAGCATGACGAGCTGAGTCGATTAAGCTTTGTCCGTCCGTCTGTCCGTCCGTCCGTCTGTCTGTTTCTGCGCGAACTAGTCCCTCAGTTTTGGAGCTATCGAGCTGAAACTTTGCACAGAGTCTTCTTTTTACTTCTTACGAATCGGATGACTACTTCTTGTAGCTGCCATACAAATGTTCGTTCGGAAAATGGGTTTTAGTAAGAAAAACTGTTTTGTTCTCAATATTACTGCTCTCAAACACGGTCATGGGTAATATGTAATGTTTTTAAGCTGATTTGCGAAGTTTGGTCGAAGTCGCTAACCGTTGAGACAAGCTATTTCAAGTGTATCAAAACTTCGGTACAGACGAAGTTAGCTTTGCCTTTCTCGTTTTAAAAGTCAATAAGGTCAAACAGATTTAAAATAGAGGGTATGCGTGTTTGACTTCGCAAAAAATAATTGTTTCTTATGTCTTGGGACACTCTAATATATATTCTTGATCAGAGTCAACAGCCAAGTCGATATGGCCTTGTCCGTCTGTCAGAATGAACACCTAGATCTCAGAGACTAGAAGAGGTAAAGCAAACAAATTTGAAATGTGGTCTCCTATTGTCTGCACTCAGATCAAGGTTGTTTCAAATTTTTTGCAATATTATTATATTTAATACTCCATACTCAGCATTTGATACTCAGTTCTTAATACTCAGTACTCGATACTCAGTACTATACTATTCGGAACACAATACTTAGTGCTTGATACTCAGTATTTGATACTCAGTACTCTATACCAAGTACTCGATACTCAGTACCAGATACTAGTATTAGTCTCAAAGTCGCTTTCAAAACCTCTTTAGAAAATAATCTCCAAATTAGAAAGAAACTTTTTCTCAAAAATTTTAAGTACAACTGCTTCCGAAAAGAGCGTTAAATGAGCACAACTCAACTTTACTCAACCACCGTACAGAATATATAAGTCGCATCTAAGACATTACGCATCAAGCGTGTTCGATAGTGTAGTGCCATAAGAACACATTTGGGTGAGGAAAGGTGTGTTAAAATTTTATAAAGGATGTCTTCAAATCCGATACAATATTCTTATATTCAATTCAATTGTTTTTTCACTTTTTAAAAAAGCTTTCCATAATATTAAGAAATTTATTTTCTAATATTTAAATAGACTAGATATGGAGACTGGAAAATGTAGCCCATTTTCTAAAGTCAGGGTGAATTTGAATAGTTTTTTTTTATTTGAGTTTGACTGATTCAGTGTTTCTAGCAGCATATCACCGCTGGTAAATATCATTTCGAATCCAAAAATATGTTTCTATTTGAATCATACCCCATAACGGCAGGGTTGCTTATACTTTAAAAACGTCAAATGTCATTCGGAAAGCGACAAATATTGGATCAATTCGTGGAGCGAGTTCGTGAAACTGGAATGTTGGTGGATAGACCAACCCGTATACGTACTCGTCCGGTGCGCTCGACCAAAAACACTGCCAAGTCAGCCGTGGTGGTCATTTGACCGAAATCGTTTTTCATAAATAAATGACATGAACCAACCTTTCCAATAAAAGTTCAACCTTTGAAAAATATCGAGCCGTTCATTTTTTAGCAAAGTTAAATTCCAATTTTTAAATGGACCACCCTGTATATCTCAATGCTTATTGCTCCAAGTTCAACAAATTCTTTAACTTTTCACATTAAAATTATGCAAAAAAAATTTCAATTAACCCAAATGAGGGATTACACTATTTTATATGGAGACTTGGGTTGCGTTCATAACTATCAAATTACATAAAGTATAAAGATTATTATTCGCTGTTAGCTGGCAAAAGCTGCGGATCAACTATAGATCCAACTGATAAGACAGCTCAACTATATGGTTTTTAGCTTTCTTTGCAATTTGAATAGTCGCAAAACTGATAAAGCTCTACAGCTTTAAATTGTGCCAGCCAAGTTGGTTGGCCTGTCTGACGCACACTGGTTAGCGTCAGTTGTAACCAATTACGTGTACGAGTGACTCGAACATCGATACAACTACAGAGACAGAGACAGAGTGAAACGTGCTCAGCAAATGGCGTCATATGTGGGCACGAATTTTCAAGAGACAAGCATTTTGGGTAAAATTCTGAAGCCTTGATAAGCTAAGAGGGAGGGATTCCAGACAAGCGAGAGTGCAACAAGTGCTTTTACTGCCACAGAACTATTTCTATTTTTATACAAAATTGTTTGTTTATTGTTGTCATGGCGTGTTTGTAGTACTTTACACCCGACGCCCTTCAATGATAAACACATGGGGTATGTGCTGTTTGTGGATAATGTTTTATACATTCAGATAGCTGACCTTGGCTTTGACAACTATATAGTTTCTTTTGTTTAAAAATGTGACTCACAAAATGTGGTTTTTAAGAAAAATTATAATACACTCCTGCCCAAAATTATACGACACCACGAAAATTTTAGTTTCGACCCTCGTAGGAGAATGGGAAAGAATAATACAACGAAATCAAGTATGCAGAATAAAAGCTTAATAAATTCTGCTTAAAATCTGATATGCTTATCTCTGATTGCATCTCGCGTTTTCAAGTAGCGGTTAAAAAAGCAAAAAAAGTTAGATTTTTGTCATGTCTGGTAGATCTATTCTATCAACAGAATAAAACAATTCGGTCTTATTTAAAATATTAGATAAGGCATAGAAGTAGTGTTAAAATCGGCACCCATTGATTTCATGATTTCAAAGTTTTGTTGAATGATTGGAAGAACAAAGAAAGCTAAGCGACACAGTGGTAATATATTTTTTAAATAAGCTTTCAATATCACTTTTAGAGGAGGTCGATCTAGAAAGATATCTCAGCGATGTTACCGCTCTAAAGTGATATTAGAACCCTTTATAAAGGAAGTACTATTTTGTATATTAAACAAATTGATTGGCGAACCGAGGTTCCAACCAACCCCGTTACCCAAAAACCTGGAACCTAAGATTTTCGAACATTAACCATTGGTAAGCTTTGGTTTAATCCTGCGAATTTTTACCCAAAAAGGCTGGGTACAGTCCGCTAGTCCTAAAATGTAAGCAAACCAAGAAAGATTCCTGTGGCACCTACGAATAGATTTTCAATTGGTATTTGATTGGATGAGAATACTGTGGCACCTCCGGTTATGACGAATTTTAAAAGAAGGCAAGGAGTTTGGTATATTTGTTACCTTTATCAACGCAGTCGACATAAGTACATAAAGTGGGGGTCGATTTGATTGGCTCATGGTAATGGTAAGCGTCCACCAAAATTGAAATCTACGAAGAATTCTAAGAAAATTTCACCATGTAATTATGGGTCTAAGATCATAGCATAAAGCATAAAAATTTCAGGTTGAAGTATTTTAAGTATTATAGTATAAGTATTTTAAGTATTTTAGGCATTCTTCATAGATTTTGATTCTGGTGGAAGCTTTTTGCAAAACAAATTGACCAGCTCTAACATGGCCACAGGACACAAAAATGTAAAATCTTAAAATCAGAATCTTATACATGTGTAAGTCTTGTATAATTTTTAAACTTTAGGATCTATTGCCAAGTGTTTTACATAACAAAAACTTAAAATAAAAAAATTTAATATTGTTACGACTTCTATTCTTTTTTCAATTGAATGGCATTAATCAATAATAACACAAACAGCTGTGCTCCAGCTTTCACTTACTTTTGCGATTTGCGATTTCAACAAATTCGTACGAATTCAGTTTTAAGTACTTAGAAATTCGCAACTTTGTGTTATCGATTCTGTTTCATTCCCAATTCGTTCTGCAACACTTCACGTGGCAGAAGCAGCTGTATCGACAAACTTATCGGTTATCGCCCCAGCCAAAACGCAAAAAAATTGTTTAAGACAAGAGTTTAATTCAAATTGTATAAGAGATTCCACAAAAACAATCTAAAATAGTCAAAGAATATTCAAAAAATTGGTTCATAGGAAGGCGGCTCTAATCTCTAGAAACCTTTCCCATTTACTTTTTGAATCACGGACTCATACGTCGCAGTTACGACTACTACTACGCAACTACTTTTGCGATTTAGCGACAAAATCGTACAGTTTTTGTAATAGCGAAAATGGCACTACTTTTCTATGAGCAGTCGGTTTCGAATCGCTCAATTTTCGTTATTTAATCTTTTAACCGGGCGTATTTGTGCCCTTCTCATTTATAGTTAAATACACACAATAAAAAACGTTGGTACATTCAAAATTGTAGTCGTGTGTAGGCCAGCGGTTAGTGTGCTGGCCTGCTGGGCGGGAGGTCGTCGGTTTGATCCCACCTCGGAACATCTAATTAAAAAGGTTTTTCTTTCTTTAGAAAATAGCTTTTACACAACCGTTCACCTTTACCAGCTATTGGCGCCAGCTGTGAAGGAAATGGCCGTTCGGATTCGGCGTTAAACTGTAGGTCCCTTTCTCTTGTGCGAAAAATTAAAAGCACACACGCCAAGAGATTTAAAGAAGCTTGGCTTGGCTCTTTGAGGCTGTATAGCCAATTTTCACAAATTCAAAATTGTTCATTGGTAAAATCACCAATTTCCCGCTTTGATTTTCATCCGAAAGTTTGTCTATTTTAAAACAAAATGTCTGCAGTTTTTATTTTTGTTTATTAAAAAAGAAATGATTTTTTGCGCACTGCTACCAAGTTTAATTTTTTTTGTTAGTCCGAAAAGCAACGATTTAAACAAAATTGTTTATTTTTATATAAAAATTTGTTTCTTACTGTGGGGAATAAGGTGATTAATACCCCATTGAACTTAAAAATCAGAATAACAGGGCCCGAAATCGTAGATGAACAAAGAAAATAAATTGAAATAATTTGATTTATTTTGTAAAAGAAGACATAAATAAGTTAATTGTTGAAGACCCTACGCCACTGTTCTGTGAGGACTTGAACTCGGGGACGATGTACTAACCACGTTTGGAATTACGTCTAAATGTCTAAGCAATACATCTAAAATGTTACTTGTATCGAATCTTCCAAAAATTATACACCAATAATTGCTTGCTTGTAATTCTCAAGTTCAAATTCCTGACTGGACAAATATAAAAGGGGTAACTCAAAATATGCGCAGCAGAAATAAAAAATGTAAGCAGTTTAATGTTGGACTTTAAGCTATTTTTTAAGCCACATTTATTTACTCTAAGCATTTGTAGTAATTATTATTTGCAATGTTTCGAGCTCATTTTCTGTGCAACTCTGGTTTCATCTACACAAGTAAACTTAAGCTTTGTAGGTTTCCTCTTAGCGTAGCCAGTTTTCTAAAAAGGTAGGGGCAGCATGGCCTGAACGTTTCTTAAATATTTATTTGATTATTTTTTGGCATTAAATAAATAAATAAAGATGCATTCTACATATATGAATGAATATGCGAAACAATCTTCTAAATAATAGCGGACAAATTAGGTTATAAATGAAAACGTGGAAAATAAGCCACTACGCCAGGTTGCCCAATCACGTTGTGAAGCCTTTGGTTTGAAAAGAAACTTAATTTTCGGACCAATCTTAAGAAAGATTTTTCTAAGGTACCACATTTTGTACAACAAAATGCCAAAAGTTCAAGAACAAACAAATTGAAAGTACAAAAATGTTGCATAACAAACTCACAAATAGTCAAAGTAAAAGTTTTGTCACGTTTTCAACTCAATTCAAAACGAAACATAAAAAAATGCCAGCGTTTCAATCAATTTGCTTTGTGTAGTTTTAGCTTGGTTGATTTTTGTTTAGGAATTTCAAATATATGTACAAGTTTACTACACAAAATATGTATGTATGTGTAAATAAAATGTTTTATGCCAGAGACGTCACCCTTGGCTCGTGGTTCTTGTTTTTTATTTTCTCTTTCTTTATTGAGGGTCAAAGTCGGTATAAGAGTATGTGCGCGAGTATTGCAAATATATTTTTGCACTATTTTTTCCAAACATATGGCTAGACGAGACTTTGTAGAGTTGTTGAGCAGGTGTGTATCGGTGTGTGCTTATCTTTATGAGATGACAGCGCTTGGCAGTCGCGCGTCTGTTTTGTTTGTTGTCTGATTAGGCGTCTAACTATCAGCTGTTTAGTGGCTGCTGATGATCAGAGATTTTTGTTTTTGTTGGCCTTTGACTGCACAACCGATTTGTACCAAACCCAAGCGGTTTATTTATGCGGCATTTCTCCTTTTGTTCTTGCCCATTTACCCGAAGACACACCCCTCTTTTGGGGGTTCCAGTGATCAATTCGTATTCGTTACGCATTCTAGTTTCAGCATGGAATATTCCCAATGTCCCCTTTTCTATGCGGGCACAGCATCTCAACATGTTTTAATTGATTTATTTTTAATATCAAAATGAGTTGGCAACTTTTTTCCAATAAGAAACTTTTGTTGATGTAATATTTAATTGGTCAATTGAATGTTGCTGTTATTTTAATATTTTTGCAAAAAGTTTTCAAGGTTTGTTTATTAAATGATTTATGGTTGAATATAGAACAGAAGAAATCTTTATACATTTTATGAGGGCATTAAACTTTTGTGGGGGAAAGTAAAAAATAAGATAAAATGATATATTATACATCACTTTTAGACATTAAGTAATTACTCAGAAATGCGAGTATTTTAAGCTATAAATATTTGAGACCAGTATGATTACAAGGACTATTACTTATAATTTGGTTTTAATTATGAAAAAAACATCTTATTTTTCAATACAAATGGTTTTTGTGTGTGGTTTGTTTTAAGTAATTAACGTCCATTTTATAATGAAAATCTGAAAAAATTTTCTTACATAGAAATTTCTACTTAGAAATTAACTTCAGTTGAATTGTTTTTAACAATTTCGAAGATTTATTTTCTGAGTATACAAAAATTATTGAACAATTCATAAGACTTAATCTTTATTGATCGTCGCTCACTTTTCCCCTTTTTATAAATAAACTTTCACTTAAAAGCTAAGCCCAGTCTCCCGGTCTCATTAATTTTGTTGTCCAAAGATTTGTGCCTCCAACAAGAAACAAATCGTTTCTCAAGAGCCCGGCACAACAACAACTTATTATTAAACTTCAGGCCAATCAAATGCCATTTATCTTTTGATCTGACTTAGAAACCTGTAAAAAAAACCAGTCACCGACGTGCATAAGAAATGTAAATAAGTACCAAGAACACAACAATCAGCAATTATCATCGACCAGATGCAACTGGTTATTGGGAGAGAGATAATACTTAATTTTGTTTTCCGTTGCGGAAATAATTGTTTATGCGGTTTAGATGCAAAAGGTCTCTGGGTCTACAAATAACACAAAACAAGTCAAAGCCAAAGTGCACTTCAGAATTATGTGAGTGAGTAAATTTGATTTACTTTTTGCTATCCACTCAAGTGTAGTTAGCTATTGACGAATCGTAGTATTTAGACATTGAAATAGAGATAGGAAACGATAGTCTCAAACAAACGATAGTGCGTGTAATGTACTTGAAGGTAATTAAATTTTTATAACATAAATTTAAAAATTTTAAATTTCTTTAGTTAATAACAAAAACAGAGAAAAAGATTAAAGTGAAAAGGCAAAGCAGCATTATACAAAATACTAAGAATGTCGGTAGTTCCCTGAAATGGCTAAGTATACGATAGAAATGGTTTGAAAAGTGAAAACTGAACAGTATTTGAATTTAAACATTCAGGAATCACTTAAGATTTACTTGCAATTGCATTCATCAAGTGAACTGCTATCAAAATACAGGGTTGCCCATATTCGACGGACCCATCTGGCAACGCCATAACTTTTGACAGAGATGTCAGATCGCTTAATGACATACCGCGTTTGAAGCGTCAGTCCAAGCAGATTTTTACCATGGAACAATACACGCCACGCGAGCGCTCTGAAATAGTTGAAATTTACATTCAACAGAACAAGTCAATTGTGAAAACTCAACGTGCTTTTAAAAAAATTAAAAATTAAGCCCATTTCACATTGAATGGGACCGTAAATAAGCAAAATTGCCGTATTTACGCCACTGAAAATCCTGAGGAGATTCAAGAAGTGCCTCTTCATGACGAAAAAGTCACAGTTTGGTGCGGCGTTAGTGCGAAAACGGTCATTGGGCCGTTTTTCTTCCAAAATGAAAATGGCCATGCTGTTACCATCAACCAGGAGCGTTATCGCGACATGATGACCAATTTTGTGATGCCAATTATTCGTCGAAAGCGTATGAGGCAGTTCTGGTTTCAACAAGACGGCGCTCCACCGCACACAAGTCGCATAACAATCGATTTTCTGAAGAAATTGTTTCCGGGCCGTTTGATGTCGAAAAGTGGTGATTTGGACTGGCCACCGCGTTCGCCCGATTTGACGCCGCCTGACTTCTTCTTGTGGGGATATTTGAAGTCAAAGGTTTACGTTAACAAGCCAAGGACCGTAGAAGAGCTCAAGGACAACATTCGTGAAGAAATAGCCGCTATTCCGGCCGAAATGTTGGCGAAATCGATGGAAAATGCTGCAAAAAGGGCACAATACGCCATCAACGCCAGAGGCGGCCATTTGAGAGATATCATATTCAAAAATTGATGTAAACAAATCTACTTGGAACAAATTAAATGAATAAGATTGCCAACCGCCAAATTTTTATTTTTTTCTTTGATTTAAAAAAAAAAAAACATGGGTCCGTCGAATATGGGCAACCCTGTAAACAGTTTCAAGTAGGGTTCGGGAACGATCTTTAATAGATATACATTAAGAACAGCAGAGCATTTTCTACTTACTAATTAATTTAGAGATATTTAATGTAAACAATTTGCTGTAAAAATATGTATGTAAGTCGGATATTGAAGTTACAAAATTCGTGCTAGGCATCTCCAAACTTAATATAATATTATATTTTTGAACAGCCTCACCATCTTGGGCCCAATGATCACATCGGCATATTAGTAGGTGAACATTAAGCTGTGAGTAATTTAGTAATTTTAAGTCCTCTACATTGAATTTTGTGAGTATGGAGATTTGACCCTAGCATTGATAACTTACCCTGAATTATACACAAATAGTAAAATTAAGAAATCTGTAATGAAATACTACGAGCAACTAAAATTATACAACTGGGCCCCCTAGGGTCAAGCACAGCAGTTCGATTTGGGTAGGATCATGTAACCTTTTTCTTTGATTCTACAGGTTGGGTGGGTAAAGATGGAGACCATTACCATCATAGTTCTCCTCTTTTGATGATTAAGCCTGTCCGATTCCGTCTGATTATTGTTTGGTTCGATTGTCCGTTTTAATACCCTGTCTCTGTCTACGATTTTATTATTGTAACACTTTGCTGAAGCAACACAACACCCACGCCAATGTCCCTGAGCCAAGCCGACCCTTTTAGTAGACAGAGTGTGTTGCCGAAGCAACGCTTCGTGTGTTCGTTACAATTTAAACCATGTGTTTTGTTTTACGTTTGGCAACTTTTCGCCCTTGGGGTACCCCTCGCAGTACACCTGAAACATAACTCATTATTTTCTCTAAATATTTGATTATAACGTGAGCTAATCACTTTTGCGCGGATAAACTTTGTTGTTTGAAAAAACTTAGTTTGAAATGTTGTACTAATTGACTTTTCCAATTTCTCTTGTTAAAATCAAGGCTGCAAATTGGTCCTAAACCAAACCCTTAAGAACCGGTTCGGTTCGGGTTTTTTGGGTCCGACGAAGCGAACCCCTAATATTTTTGACTCCTCGAACCTGAACCCGCACCGGACCACTTTTTCGAAAAATTGGGTTCGGTTCAACAAATTAAATACAGGGTAATATAGAAATTCCTTGTAATCTTACTGCTATTATTGAAGAAGTTCTCCAATCCTATGACATTTTTGAAGGTCAGAAGAATGCAATGTTGATGTGAATCAAAAGCCATATGGTCATAGTCCAAATCACGGAATGCTTTTAATTCAAGAAACTCTATGTAGGGCTCAATAATTACAGTTTGTTGTGCTGCACACACTCTAAATATAGTAATTAACGACTTTTTAAGGAAGTTAAGTTTGAGATTAGTTGAGTTCGCTCACTTCTCCGTACTCACACTATATGAAATCTTTTTCATACATCGACAAATGTTTCTAAATTTTACAAAGTTAAAAAAAACGAGTAATTAAAAAATATTGTCTTAATTGTCCAGCAGCAAGGGTATCAGTTGAACGGGCCTTTTCAACACTTAAGTTTGACTTTCTGATGGAAGATAGAAGATAGAATTCTTATTAACTCAAACTAAGCAGTTCTCAAACATTTTAAGTGTCAGCTAATGAATTTGATAACTAAAATTATATAATAATATATAATATAATAATTATATAATTAATTATATATATAATTATAATTATATTATTAAAATATGGAAAATTGTTTTTTAAAAAAATAATTATTTATAAATGGAAACTAGTCTTTTATGCTTAAGTGAACCGAGGTTTGTTTTTACGCTATCTCCTCAATCATTTTTAGAGCTATCTTAACCAAATTTTCCACGAAGTCTTTAGGGACGAATACGCAGCACATTTGACGGAGCTGGCCGGATCGGATGACTATGACGTATAGCTGCCATTAGTTCTAGTGAAAACTCAGAAACTCGCAACAATGACCATATACCTAGAGTTGTATCTAAATGTAATATTGTTTATAATTTTTATCAAATATTTTTTGATTAATTGAATTTATTTTAAAGGCAGACGGATCAGTCGATTTGAATAATTTTCTTTAGTATAGCTAACTAAATTGATAAAAATGGAAAGATAATCCAAAAATAAATAACTTCTACTACTGCTACATAGAAAAATGGATATTTGTTGATGATCCATTGGATAAATTCGGTATCCATTTGGAATGGGTAGTTAAAATATCGTAAAAAGAATATTAATAATATCCATTTAATGTTAGATTGATTTAAGATTTTCATCTAGACTAACTAAAAATCGTCTAAATGATATGAAAAAATATTTCCATCCCAAATGGATAAGAATATAAAATAAGTTAAAGTATTTAAGAACATTTCGTCAAAAATTTAGCTTATTCGATAGACTGGTGTACAAATTCTAGACTTTTGGCAGAACCCAAATAAATTAAGAGCCGAATCTATCAATGGTGCCTAGATGGGTTGAACCCGACTGCTTAAAGTCAACTAGATACAATTAAAATTCTTAGCTTGATTCGAAATCTGTACACTAACAACATAGCTGCAGTATGGAATGGAGAACTGCTTTCAGATTGGTTTGGCAACAACACAGTGGTGAAACAAGGATGTCTACTCAGTCCACTGCTTTTTTCGCTTTATTTAAACGACGTAACAAATAAGCTCGCAGGTGGTATTTCCTTCGCCGATCATACCATAAAAGTTTTAATGTATGCTGATGACATGGTGATAATGGCAGACTCGCCTCACAAACTGCAGAAGATGATCGACTCACTCTTTTCGTACTGCCAACGTTGGAACCTACTAATTAATATTGACAAGACTAAGGTGCTGGTCATCCGTGATGGAAGAGGACGTGCAACAAACAACCAGAGTTGGAATTTAAATGGAAAACTTTTGGAGGTCGTAAAAGAATTTAAATACCTCCGAGTTACAGTAACGCAAAATTTAAATTTCTCCAGCCATCTACAGCAGAAACTATCTGACGCAAAAATCGCCCTAAATAGCACGTGGAATTCCTTTCTTGGCAGACAAAATGTACCATCAAGTGTGAAATACAAACTTTTTAAGGCCACGGTAAGCACGATAATATTGTATGCGCCAATTTGGGGACTTACGTATTATGAAAACAACTGGTGTAAGTCTTCATAAACAAAAACTCTTTCAGTTGCAGTAACTACGCAATTCGCCTTGAAACCGGACTGTCGCTGTTACACACCGAGGCATTGCAGTCACACTTTTCATATATCAGAAAAATAATGAAGAAGCCGTATACTAGGTTACCAAAAATAATCGCAAAACATCTGCAAAGCAGTACAAGTCAGTTTTTTGAAAAATGGCGGTGCCTGGCAAACGATAATGGAATAGCGCTGGATATATCAGATTCAAGCTCATGGGATCTAGTTAGGTTAAACTGGCTATACAGCTCCTCAACGGGGCCAAGCCAAGCTTCTCTCAATCTCTTGGCGTGTGTGCTTTAAATTTTTTGCACAAGAGAAAGGGACCTACAGTTTAACGCCGGATCCGAACGGCAAAGTTTGAGAAATTGCTTTTTCATGGCTAGTTACTTCACAGCTGGCGCCACTAAGCTGGTGAAGGTGACCGTATGTGTAAATGCTAGTTTCTAAAGAAAGAAAAAAAACTTTTATTATTAGATGTTCAGAGGCGGGATCGATCCCACGACCTCCCGCCCAGCAGTCCAGCACACTAACCACTGGGCCACAGACGGGATCTAGTGCATACGAAAATTATAGAACAAATCGATTGCGCAGCCATGAGGAGGTTTGAATTTCAGGCCAGTCAAAGCTCTACGAGAGCAATCTATAAAACTCTACGCTACAACCTAAATGATGCAAACTACTTCCGCGACGAATTCGAAATCTGGCAGATAAACGCCGCGCCATACCGCACCAACAGCGAATGTGACCTGTGCAATTTAAGGACACCTGAAGACACTTTTCATTTTGTTGCCATATGCCCCGTTTTGAAGGAAATCAGAAAGCTACACCTAAATAGATCACAACTGACCCATCAGGAAACCATAAACATTTTAAATGGATCGAATTGGACTGCACTTGCGAACTATATAAATCATGCATTTAACTATAGGAGACTGATCAAAACCAAGTCGATTAAAATTCGTATACTTTATTTTTAGTTGAATAATGTTAAATAATTAGCTATATGTTGTAATAGGGCATTCAAAACTAAAAAATAAAGACACACTACTACTACTACAATTAAAATGAAAAAGTTTATTTGATTAGCTCGTTAAGAGTAATTAATACTGTTTCTTTAATAAATGTACAAAGTATTTTAGTTTCTGGCAAGCGGTTAATTTTAATTTTTCTACAATAATCATTTTTAACTTTATTTATAACCCATAAACCTCTTCCCAGCCAATATAATAATTCCTCTTTAACTCTTTCAGCAATTTTATTAAAAGTACTTTTTTGTGGCACTTAAGAACACTCCCGCTGTTAAAATCAACTAGGAAATTGGTCTTCTGCCCCCCTTACCCGAAAGAGCACATCATTGAAATTTGCAAACATAAAATTGTTTATGTATATGGCTCTCTCCTTCCTTCTTTCTCTCTCTCTGGACTCATTTTGTTGTGCCCTGGCCCAGTTGGATGAGATGTGCCACCCGCACGGAATAATAATATGTAATTTGTATGTACAATTTTTTGGCCCCGTTCGATGAAACGTGTCTTGATACAAATCCAAAATACTAGTTAACCGCAAACCAAATATTTAAATAGAATTTTTCTTGTTCTTGCCGGGTTGCATAAAATTTGTTTAATTGCTATTTATACATGGTCGACACTTGACGACACACGAAATCGGAAAACTTTCCACTCGCCTGTAAGGAAATTTGTTTTACTTTTGCATGATGCACTTCAATTGTGATCAATTAATTGGCATTTGTTTGTTGTAGTAGATCATTGGCACTTTAGCACTTTATTGAAATTAATGGGCAAAAAACTATTTTTAAAGATTTCTGTTTCACACAAATTTACCGTTTGGTTTCTCCCGCCGTCAGTCGCGCGTTCTTGCTGCACTTTATTACAATATTTCGAATCCGTTTGTTTTTTGCATTTTTTGTTCTACTTGGTTTTCTTTTAGTCGTCTGCTGCGCGAGCGCCGTCATGCGACTGTTCATTGCCTCGTTTCTCAGGTATTGAAATATCGACCATGACTTTGAGAGAGGGGGAAGAAAAACAACCATAAGAAAATACAAAATCAGATACCGTTTGTGCTCAGCTGTTTTGTGTTTGCATCGCAATGCAGTTGTTGCATACCGCAGAGAGGACTAACTTTTGAGCATTGCAAGCCGGTACGAACCGGTTCCAGAGTGCGCAATGCTTTCACTTAAAAGGCATTTTTCATAATCTTTTGGGGGGTAGAAAGAAAATGGCGTGTATTTTTTTCATTTTTGCATTAAAATCTATAGAAGGAAAATAGAATAATTACATTTACGCAATGGAAATTTTATTCTGAGACGTTTTGGTATGGAACTGAGCGAAAGTGAGTTAACGACATAAAGGGATAGGGAATCTTTAACCATTCATAACCAGATACATATGTACTTATACTGTTACAATTCCTTTTTGTGCCATTTGTTCAATAGAATTAATTAGGGTTAAAAATCGAGAGGGAAGTTATTTTGCGGACGTTCGACTGGAGGACTAAGACTCAGTGTATGCATTTTGTATTTGCAAAGTCAGCCGCTTTTACCATATGTCGTAGCAGCTGTGGGTTAACAGTAAGTTTACGGTGGGCTAGCAGTGTGTTTAGTATATCGGCAAGCAATTTGGTCACGAATATATCTAGGTGCGCCGGTTATTTTTCTTAAAAGTGGCTGCCATGGGGTCAAGTTCTGAATTCAGTGCAATACTTATATACTTATAATCAAATAAAAATATGGCCCGAAACCAAACCTTTGAAACATGGCACGAGTACGTCGTATTTATCTAGCTTTTCAAAAATGGACTACCAACTATTTTTTGTCTATAATTTTAATATCAGCAGAAACATTTTTAGAATTATTTAAACTTGGAAAAAAATCGATTTTATCAAAAAATAACCACATTTTCATAATTAAAATCCAAAAATTTGTACCTTATCAGCAAAAACAAAACTTCTGGTTTGGTTGTTCTGAAACGTCGTTCAATACAGCTTACATTAAAGAAAAAGGTAAGAATAGGACACTTAATATGTCCACAGCACCTACAAATGTAAAGAAACCTCGCTAAACACACGTTTATTCAAATATCTCGTATAATAAACCTGACGTGCTGGAGGAAAACTGACAATTTTTTTGAATTCAGCGAACAAAAATACATACAGAAAGTTTTCTATCTTCTCTGTTGCAAAAGTTGGCCGTTTTTTGTAAACTTGTGCTATTTTCGACAAACACGATAAATTAAGTTGTGTTTAGGGCAATAAATTGTATGCTCTTAAAAGCTATAACATGGTGGTTAACACTGAGAAAAAAATTATTACTTATTATATAATTACACTAGTTTAAGTCAAAAAGACCCATTTCTACTGAAATTTTTTTTGGTTTAGTTTGGGAATGGTGATCTGAAAAATCGATTTCAAAAATTTTTTTCATGGCTCCGTTTTTGAAATATGAATTGTTTTCACTTTTTTCGGTAGGTGCTCTTACATTTTAAGCCATATCTGACTTCATAATAGTTAGATAGAGTCAAGCAAGATATGAATCGGAAGGCAGTTGAACTGCCAGTAATTGCGTAGAACATTGTTTTTAAATCCGTCCGTCCGTACGTCTGTATGAACACCTAGATCTCAGAGATGGTAAGAGATAGAGGTTTGACATGTATGGGACAAATGCTTCTTTTATCTGCACGCAGATCAAGTTTGTTTCAAATTTTGGCCACGCTCCCTCCCGCCCCCGCAATTCGGTAAACACGTTATATCTCCTACAGTTTTAAGGATTCGTACTTTCTAGAGATAGTTAGTAATTATCAAAATGAATAGATTTGCCAAAGAAATAATAAAGATCGGATGAACGGTTCTCAAGTTATGAGCAAAACAGTGAACCAAGCCACCCGCTACCACCCCACCCACCCTAAAAAAATGTTGCATACTTTTCGGATGGTCACTCTAGGGAATGCAGGAACACTTAAACATGATTTTTTATGAGTAACGGGTATATCGAAGTCGGTTAGAGCCGACTTTAACTTACGCTCTCGTTTTGCATCAAATCGGCCTTTATCTGAAAAATACCCATATGATATGTGCGAATATATGACGTTTACATTTCGAACATATTATATGAAAGTGATATTTTGTCAGATCAACAATTTGATATTTGCTAATATCAAGGATATATTTTTGAAATTTCATAGCTATATTTAGACAAAGCTATATTCAACACGCAGAAACGGTACAGCCTCATACGTAATTGTGAAATAATAAGAAGTAATGTAAAAGCTTACAAATAATTTTGAAGAGTAGGCAGACGTGAAATTTGCTTAATAAAAATTTGATATTACTTCACAACTATGTATGTAGAGGCATAAGGTGAAAAAGCACGCACAATATTTATGTATGTATGTGTGTGTGTAATATTATCTTAGTGGGTATACCGCAGGGCGGTATATCGACTGAATAAAGACAATAGCCTTTCTCTTTACAATTTATAAATTTGCAAATAAAATTTGCCAATACAAACAAACATACACATGTACTTCATTTTTACCGTTTCAAATTTTTTAGGCACCGCACTTTTTTCACTTACTTTTCTCACGCAATAACACGGCACGAATGACGAAATTTACAAGAAGAAGCTAGAAACTTGCGAGGATGACTTCGAAATTATCACAAAGAAAAAACGAGTTTGTGCAAAAGTATGTAACAGGGAGGTACAGAGTATGTTATAGTCAAGCTTGACCAACTTTCTCACTTGTTATAGAGCACGGTTATCATGAAACAAAATCAACTATACAATTAAAGAGCTCATTCTTTTGAGAGACAACACGTTTGAAGTCGAAATTCTCACTTTGCTGTTTTCATTTTTGGCCTATTGCAGGAACCACTGTGCATCGGTCATAAAATCGATGTTAGTTAGAATAACTTTTGATTTTATTGCAAGCGTTCTGCAACTCTAATAGTTCAAAACATTTTATCATTTTTTAGGTAGTAAGTAAGTTAGAAATTGCTAAATCAATTTTAGAAAGAAACTGACATTTGTTTTTCTTTATATCTCAGCAACCCCTAATTTACAGTTTATCTACATACATACATTACGTACGTAAGTCCCTACAAAATAAAATACCAGATCAATTTCCTCCCTAAAAATATTTTTTGTAATGCGTCATTCTAACTCGATGGCAGGTATTCTAACCAAAAGAAGTTTTGCTAAGAATCAACCCTTCTTTCGTAAGAGAATAGTTTTCCTGCATCAATAAATGAAAAATCCGCTGGTTCTTTTGAAAATGCACAACGAAGAGGAAGGTAAGGCACCCGCAGTTTACAATTGACGTAATAGGAACTTGAACACGCAATTTGTATGAGAATGTGAATAAATGTGAATGCGAATGAGAGAGCATTTAATTGAAACCATTTCCTTTTAATCGTTTATTTCAATTTGGCTTAATTATATTGCAATCAGAAAAAATATATCGTTTATTTTAATTCATTATTAAATTTTTTTTTAATATTTGATTTGTTTTGTTTTGAAATTAGCGTCTCCGACATGTTTGAGAGCATTCACCGAGATGAGAATAACTGATAACCAAATAGTCAGACGACATCGAAGACGACCTTCGCCATGAAATGTGGTTTGTCTTGTGTTTTGTTTTCGTGGGATTTACGAATTTTCTTGGCAAATAATTTGGCTTACTCATTAGTTGACTCTTGCAATTGTCGCACTTCGTTTGTGTGTGCCCGAGTACATTAGTGTTTATAATTAGGTTTGCTGTTCTTGCGTCAGTATCAACATACAGAAATTTCGATTACATCGATGACAAGCTCCATGCACAGTATTTTCAAGGTCATCATGCCATATGCCATAAATTATTTACAATTATCCAAGCTAGTTTGCCCAGCACCTTTCATTATACCCTTGCAAAGGGTATTATAATTTTGCCCAGAAATTTGCAACGCATAGAAGTATTCATTTCCGACCCTCTAAACTATATATATTCTTGATCAGGGTGACGAGCTGAGTCGATTGAGCTTTGTCCGTCCGACTGTCTGTCCGTCTGTCTGTCCGTCTGTCTGTCTGTTTCTACGCAAACTAGTCGCTCAGTTTTAAAGATATCGAGCTGAAACTTTGCACAGAGTCTTCTTTTACTGCACACTGCTAATATGTCGGAACCGACCGGATCGGATGACTATATCTTATAGCTACCATAGGAACTATCGGTCGAAAAGTGGGTCTTTGTGAGAAAAACTTTTTTGTTTTTAATGTTAACGTGTCTCACTTCAGCGAGTATTAATATTATACGCTTCCTAACACGATTTGGAAGTTTTTGCTTGTCAAACCCATCGGATGACTATATCTCATAGCTGCCATAGGAACAATCGGTCGAAAAGTGGTTTTTATTTAGAAAAATTGTTTGTTTTAATGCTGGCGTTCCTAAACACTGATGTATTAAAATATTTGCAAGGGTATAAAAACTTCGGCAAAGACGAAGTTAGCTTGGCCTTCTCGTTTTTTACTTAATTTGAACTGATTTAAGAATTATAAATGATATTTTCGTGGCGCCTTTAAGTCTCTTGAGACTGATAAGCATTACGGGTATTTGTACCTATATAGCGTCTTAACTGTGTGGCACTTATCAGTATGATTAATTTGTTTAGATTTGGAATCAAATTTTTATTAAATTGATATAGGTTTAATAAGTTGCCGATCAAATTGATCAACTCAAGTTTAAAATAATATTAGAAATAATAATCAAGAAGTTAAACTAAGTTTCTTTTAAATTGAACAGAAAATGGGGCTGCTAGGAGAGTTTTAAATTTAGTAGAGGGGCTCAACAACAAATAATTATAACCCATAATGCTCGTAGTCATACGTTAGAGATGAGGTGGATTATATGGTTTTAGAACCGGTTTCCAACCAGTTTCGTCCATAATTTATAAACTTTTTGCTAATATGAAGTTAAATATTTCACCAGCTTAGTTTCAGATGCAGATTGAGCCAATTTCAAAGTGGTTGGGTCATATCTAAGAAATGATTTTATCTTTCACGAAAATCTCTTTGCATGGACCAATATCTTTGACACAAACCTTAAAAATAGATTTTCATATAAGAATTTCTCAAAGTTCTGTGACACCGACTTATTTGTCGAGTATTTTGCAAACCACAAAAAATTGGTTTAGAATTTAATGTCAAAAATTATTAGCTTATTTGAACTTCAAATTTGAGGTGCAGGTTGGGAATGATAAGCTAGACCTTTTACTAGTACAGGCCGGTTCCCACCCTGAATATTCTGATTCAAAAGTGGTTTAGAGTCATATCTCAGAACGGTTGGTGGGCTGGTTATATGAACTACAAGATCAAGCACTTACTTTCTTCAAGACTGTCATAACTCAAAATAATCGATTTTCTGAAAACCAATCAATGGATATTACCCAGAGAAAAAAAGAACTTTCTGTTTCGAGTTAATCTGGTAAAATATTTTAACTTTAAAATGCTCATTAAAAAAATTCGAAAGCATGATGTTTTAACAGATATGACGCTCTTGCTGGAACATGAAAATGAACTTGTTGAATGAAAGAGCGACATATTCTTATCTCACAAGGAAAGTATAAAAGATATCCAAATGAAATTTTTACATAATATATATAAAACACGATTTAGCAAATATTTCTGCATAATTAAGTAAAAAAAACCGTATTTTTGTCGGGGTTCACTAGATTTTAGTTCATATTTGCTTTAGGAAATATATGTTGTTATGGATAGTGACCTATGTTTTTATTTGGGATTTTTAGGGGGGTCGAGGTTTTTTACGTGCTTATTAAAAACAATAAAATTAAAAACTCGTGTTTGTTTGTTTTTAATAAGCACGTAAAAAACATTGACCTCGAGCCAGCTAAAAAATCCCAAAAAAAAAGTTAGGAAATATATTAATATGGAGTTAAACATTTCACTGTTTCAAGATTTATAAAAGTCATAAACTTTTGTTACTTAATAACACTAATAGTTTTTCAAAAAGATTGAATTCGGCTTGGGTTTTGTCCATTGAATTTTCTTCTTTCTGAAAAATGTATAAAATTTTTAATTTACTCGCAGTCCCATCGGCCGTCACTTTTCGACGCCACCAATCACAGTATAAGCTTTCAGCTTGCAAAAATCTTGCTCTCTTTTTCTCTCTCTCTCAAAAATCGGTGCGAAAGGCCTATACTCAGATGAGATAAAAAACGAGAGCGTAAGTTAAAGTCGGCTCTAACCGACTTTGATATACCCATTACTCATGAAAAAACATGTTTAACAGTGTTCCTGCGTTCCTTAGGGTGAACATCCGAAAAGTATGCAACATTTCTTTAACTCGGCTATTTATCACTATCACGAACCGCTCGTCCGATCTTTATCATTTCTTCGGCAAATCAATACATATTACGACTGACTAACTATCTCTAGAAGGAACAAATCATCTATCTTCAAAACTGCGGGAGATATAACGTTTTTTCCAAATTGCGGGGGCGGGAGGGGGCGTGGCCAAAATTTGAAACAAACTTGATCTGCGAGCAGATAAAAGAAGCATTTGTCCTGTACATGTCAAACCTCTATCTCTTACCATCTCTGAGATCTAGGTGTTCATACAGACGGACGGACGGACGGACGGACGGTCGTACAGACGGACAAGTCTATATAGACTCGGCTGGTGATGCTGATCAAGAATATATATACTTTATAAGGTCGGAAATGATTCCTTCTGCCTGTTACATACATTTGCACGAATTTGGTATACACCAGATTTCAAAGCTGTACAAAATTGTTTCTATTCTTGTGAAATGTTATGCCTTAATGTTAAACTTTGCCGTAGAACATCGAGTGCGTGCAATCTGAAATTGGTTTTTTTTGTGTTATTTTAACATAATATGTATATATATGTATATCATACGATTTTACAACTGAAGCTTTACATTAAACTGTAGGAGGGTTAATAAGTTGCGATATGATAAATCTTGTTTATGAGATTTGTAAACACATTTCAAGATATTTCAATCTTGTTCTTAAGATTTCAAAAAAGGTTCCGAACTAGCTTAAGCCTTTTAAAGTATGAAAAGAGAGCCCCAATCGATATGAACATTTTTAGAATTTTTCGAAATAAACAACACAACTTATAATTTACTAGCGATGGAACGTAATGTTTTGATTCTCTTTTAAGATTTCCTAACGAAAGTTGTTTTTGGAAATAATATTATAAGCTAAATAATATTAGTCACATGTTCCTGTATCAACATCCCTGACTTGCTAATTAAATTCACATAAATTTGCTTTGACTTACAATAAATTTAGTCAAGTTCAAAAAGTTCAAATTGCTTATACGTCCATGTCCGGTATGAAAAATTGATAATTTAAATAATTGAATACTAAATGTTTTATACTTAAACTATTTAGATAATTTCCCAATAAAAAGTCAAATTTATTTACCAGAAAATCAAAACAGATAACAAACAAAAACAAAGGCCCCCCCCAGCAGAAGCTTCACAAAGCCAAAATAAATTATCATTTAGCTTTTAGCATAAAGGAAATCCTTATTATATGCTGAGTCATCATAAACAAAGCATTTTCCTTGCATTTTCTTTACCAAAAATACAAGTATTTGTATGCATACGGCACACGCGATTTGCGTGTTTATAATTTAACGCAATGGCTGATTATTTTTCTTCTTGTCTGCAGTCCTTGAATATCTATAAATAGCCACCGAGTTCAAGCTCTCAAACAATGTCAATTTCTTTTACATGTCCAAAGGGAGTGCTCCTCCTGCTGTCTGTGTGTGTTCCTGTAAAGTGTAATTTTCATATCTTTTATTCAGTTTTGATGATTTATGGGTTTAACAGGAGCCGGTACACAGATTTGATTACCACCGTGGCGAAAGCTTTTGTATAATTTATGCATTTACGTCATTTACGAGTCTTAATTAATTGATTATTTTGTTATTTTTTAAGCGGCAAATTAGCATAAACATAAACTGAAGCTGCTAGCTAAAATTTTGTTATTGAGAAAAATAAAAAACCCCACAAAATTAAATTAAATGGTCATGAAAACTGCTGGGCTCAAATGTCATGAAATGTTGTGAAAGGTAAAAAAATTATATAGAAATTAATGCTCAAACACATTAGGCAGAAGAGTTTGACATTTTCTTATAATTTTATCAGCAAAGTTTTGTTGAAAGTCAGACCAAAACAAAAAAATATATAAATCATGAATACTTTTGTATAAATATAGCAAACAACAAACTTCTAGCTTATTTAACACTCACTCACTGGGCAAGGATACTCAAGCGAGACATTTCTTCCAGCCAAGCACGTGTTTTACTTGGATATTGTAATTTGAGCCAGTTTGGACATATGCTACCCCACCAAACCGTGACAGCTGGCCCAGAAAATTATATTTACTCATTGAATTCATCATATCATTATGACTAATCTAGCGTACGAGAAGTTCAATTACCCATTTATTAAATCAATAAAGAAAACAAAGTTCATAAAACAAAAGTTTTTGCACAAACTGTGAGAAAGTCAGTCAGTGGGTAAATAAAATTTTTATAAATACCTTGTGAAACTGTTTGGATGAAACTTAACATGAAAGGCCATGTTTACAAGAGTCTGTCTAAAGAGTAAGTAACAATGTTTTAATCAAGGCCACGGTTCGGGTGTTTGAATCTTCTAAATTTTTAACCTTCCGAACCGGACTCCCTTAGCTGGGAAACAGGTAAGGCTCAAAGAATAACTTGAGTCAGCTTTTTAACAATTTGTAAGTATAGTTTTAGGTTACCAGATTTGTATACTCAGTAACAAAGTACATAGAGTATATTAAGTTTGATCAGCATCAACAGCCGAGTCGATGTAGCCATGTCCGTCCGTCCGTATGAACAAAAAGATCTCAGAAATGGTAAGAGATAGAGGTTTGGGTATGGGTTTGGTATGGGACATAATCTTTTTAAACTTGCAGGCAGATCGTGTTTATTTTAAATTTTTGCAACGCCCCCGCAATTTGGAAAAAACATCTTATCTTTCACAGTTTTGTAGATAAATGGTTTGTACCTTCTAGAGATGGTTAGTAATTATCGATATGTATCGGTTTGCCGAAGCAATGACAAAAATCGGAAGAGCGGCTATCAGAAAATAAGTGAATTACCCCGCGCCACCCCCCCCACCCAAAGAACCGGTTGGGTTCGAGTTTCTTGAGTCCCTCAAACCGAACCATGAACCGAACCTTTTAAATATTTGACCACCCGAACCTAAACACAAGGCGGACCCAATAACTTTAATAACCCTGTTAATTTTAGACCAAAAAACATCATTATTTCTAAAAAAAAATATGTTAAAAATATAAATAAAGATAGTTTTTAGAAATCCACTTCGAAATTTAAATAAAACATAACTTAGGTTGCAGAAAGGGGAATCAAATGTACAGAGCACTTTAGACTGGCCCTAATATTCATTTTTTGTTGTTTTCAAAATACCGGGCAGAAAAAGTTTCATTTTAGTCCCAATATATAAATAACGAAGAGCGTTGAATTAAGCTCTAACCGACTTCGATACACCCGTTACTCATGAGAAGAAATGTTTAATAGCATTCTTGTGTTCATGAGTGGAAACATCCGAAAAGTATGCAACACTTTTTAACTCGGCTATTTTATATCCGATCTTGATGAAAATTTCAAGGATTTTAGTTATTACGATAAAATTAAGTTTTAAATTTGAACTAGATATTTTCAAAAATGTGGGAGCGGGGATGGGCGTGGCAAAAAATTGAAACAAACTTGATCTGCGTGCAGACAGTTGGACTCTACATGTCAAATTTGGTTGCTCTAGCTCTTCTAGTCTCTGAGATCTAGGTGTTCATACAAACGGACGGACGGACAGATAGACGGACAGGTCTATATAGACTCGGGTGTTGATGCTAATCAAGAACATATATACTTTATATGGTCGAAAACGATTCATTCTGCCTGTTACAAACATTTGCACGACTTTAGTATACCCTTTTTACTCTACGAGTAACAGGTATAAAAAGTTTGGCAGCTATCGAAGTTCATTTAGTGGACGCGCGATCGCCCTTTAAATCGAAAATATATCGGAAATATATGGGCCAGTCTAGTGCACTTTGTACACATCGAAAAAGTTCTATATACGAAATAATAGCTCAAAACAAGAACAAAATACTCTCAAATAATATAAAAACAATTGTGTGAAATGTTCTTGACTGTTTCTCATCTTAAGAACAATGTTCCTAAATTTTTTCCCCTGTGTACGTAGAAAGTGAGGCTACCTTCCAAAATTTAATGATCTGGCACTTCTTAGTGGTAACTAAGTAACAATCTATGAAATTCATAGTATGAACCCAGATTCGAACCAAAACCTTAGGTTCATTAGGTACAGGAACCGGTCCGTGAACCGACACCAACCCTTACCCTTTCCAAAAGGGTTCAAACCCACTCAACCCATGATAACATCAGATTTTCATAACGACTGAACCGATACTCAGTATTTACACATTTTTCTAAAGGTAGGGGAGAATGGGGGGTTCTGAGCCACTGGGGGTTGTGAGCCACGCAAATAATGGCCACAAAAAAAAAATCAAATTACAACATTTTGTTTATGTCAAGTGTCTCCCTTCTTATTTCCTAACTTTTGGCAAGCAACCTAACCTAGCAACCTATCAGTCAACACGTTTTTTAAGTTTGTGCACCAGAACGCGATTTTTTTTTTTTTTTTTGACTTGCAAATATTAATTAAAATTTTTTCGTAACGCCAAAAGTAAGTATGAAGGAAATATCTTTGGTCAGTTGCCTTTTTGATAGAAATATGAATTTAAAAAAAATGATATTTTGGTTATGTGGCGTCAACTAAAAAAAAGTGAGATAGGGCGGGTTGTGAGCCACTTTGCCAAAAAGTCGGGTTTGACTTCCCAAAGAAATTCAATGATGCCAATAAAACAGAGAAAAACTCAAAGAAATATTGCACCAAGCCTGATGCCGTCAATCAATTTTCACTTTTCATTATTTATTCAGAATATGAGAAAAAATTGTTAATTTTTTCATTTAATAAAGAATAATTGCTTAAAAACACTAATTTTCAACTTTTAAATGGGTGGCTCACCACCACCCACAAATTTTCGAAATTTCAAAAAATCATTTTTTTTTCACTACTACTATACTACTACTGTTCTACTATTTTCTTAGTGTTCTAGTGCATGGTGAAAACCCAGTTTCCAAGTACATTTGCAAACATTTATCGAATATTTGGGATACATGTACTCTGATACATAAAAATTATTTCCTCATATTTTGATATTCCAAAATTTAATATAGTTCGGATAATGTAGCCACTTTAGTAAAGAAATATCTTTGCGAAAATAAGTCATTTTATAAACTTAAAAGTATTTTTTCGAAAACTCGTTTTTTGACCAGGTAGCCAAGTTGGCGCAAGTTCTACAAAACTGAAAAAATCACTTAACTACACTGAATTAAATCTTTCCGACAGGTACCTTAATCAACAACTTATTAAAATTTCCTAATATACACTAAATAGACCGGACCGAACTTTCAGCAGAATTTTGGAGGTTTGCAGTCTTATTCGTTATTCTACAATCCAAACTTAAAATTAATTATTTTTTTAACCACTGTCACATAGCATATAACGTGCCGCGCTTCGCTGCGCCTTCAACAGTATAAAACCAATGCACACCCACTTCCCACCCACTCAGAGAGAGAACCCAATTCTCACTAACTTTCCACCCATTTACCACCTACATCCCGCCCACATGCCACCCACTTCCCATCCACTTACCACCCACATTTCATCCACTTTCCACCCACGTACCACCAACTTCCCGCCCACATGCCACCCACCATCCACTTACCACCCACATTTCACCCACTTTCCACCCACGTACCACCAACTTCCCGCCCACTTCCCGCCCACCCACATCCCACCCATTTCCCATCTACATCCCACTCACATCCCACCCACATACCACCCACTTCCTACCTACAAACCACCCAAATCCCATCTACATCCCACCCACATACCTCCCACATCCCACCCAGATTCCACCCACTTCCCGCCCACATCCCACCCACTTCCTACCTACATACCACCCACTACCACCCTCATCCCACCCACTTCCCATCTACATCCCACCCAAATCCCGGTGGTATTTCAAACATCGAAAAATGAAAACACAAATGAATTCACATTTTAACATAACAAACCGAGTTTTAACTCAATCGGGTGAAAAATAGTATTTTTCATGCAGAATTTTTTTTTGGAAATTTTCACTCTTGGGTCGGGTTTTCCGACATTAAAAATCACATTTCAAATTATTTCATATTCCACCCTTACAAACCCAGTTTCAAACCAATCGGGTAAAAAATAGTGTTTTCTTGCAGAATTTTCAGGGAATTTTCCGACCGTTGGGTCAAATTTCTTAACATCGGAAAATTCAAATTCAAATTATTTCGTATTCTGTCCTTACAAACCGAATTTCAAGCCAATCGGATGATAAATAGTTTTTTTATTCAGAATTTTCCGACAATTTTCCAACCGTTAGGTAAAATTTTCCAACTTCGTAAAATCGCATTTTAAACTATTTCGTGTTCTGTCCTTACTAACCGAGTTTCAAGCCAATCGGATGGAGAATAGTTTTTTGAATGCAGAATTTTCCGGCCATTTTCCTCGTGGGCGGATTTTCCAAAATCGGGAAAACGTGTGTCGAATTATATAGCGTACTATGCTTACAAACCAAGTTACAAGTCAATCGGATGAAAAATAACATTTTTCAGATACAAACTTTTCCGACGCTTTTCTGACTTTTCAGGGTGGAATTTTCGAAAACCCTGTCTTAGAAGCACTTTCACTACTAACAGAAACTCCTGTCCAAATTTCAGCTTTCTACCTCTTACCGTTTAGGCTGTTAGATGATTGCCAATCAGTCAGTCAGGACACTTTCTTTTATATTTATAAAGATTAGAATTCTCCCAAGTGCAAAGTGATACACGAATCAATTGCTATTTTGAAGATAATAAAAGTGACTTGAAATCATTTTTTGCTTCATACTTTATTTGAGAAAGTCGGTGTTCTGTTCGATTTATGGCTCGAGGGCTACTAATCTGAATCCTTTCTGTTAAAATGATTTAAAAAACCTAATGGATTCGTTTCCAGACCGCACAGAATGGACCAACTATTTCTGTGTTGGTCGTGGCTTTTTAAAGCCCTGTGTTTTACTCAGCTAAAACATGTTTGCGTTAGTTAATTTGACTTTTATCTCACCTATCAGATGTGTAAAAAATTATCCGTAAGAATTCTCATTCTATTAAAAAATGAACTAAACTTTTCTATTGATGAATCAAGCTATTTGCCAATTCTAATTGAATTCTCAACTATCCAAACTTATAATCGTCAGTTGATATTAATTTATTTCTTATAGATTGTGGTTTGAAGTACGTACTTGGAATCCAAATGACATGCGTTACGATTCCCACACAAAGGCATCGCACAAAGAAATGCAGAATATTTAAGAACCTATTAAAGAAAAGTTGTCGAAAAGTGTGTGACGGAACCACCCCATCCTCCATCAAAGTCAGCTAACAAAGAGACAATGCAACTGCACAAGACAACTCAATTCCCCCATCCAATTGGCTCACAAAGCTGGCCAAGACAAACATTAAGCGTGAAGACGATGACTACTTCCTTCACACCAAACCGGCGCCGGTCACAAAAATCAATAGTTTTTGTTATTAACCAGCGGAGAGGCGGGGAATGCAGGACCATTCATTCGCGAATTCGACAATTAGTAATAAAACTATGAAAAAACCAGACTTAATTAATACAGCTAATTAAAGCTTACCCAGAAATTGCTGCCTCGAATGAAAGATTTCAAATAACTTCCTGCCCTCGATAAGTTGCCAGGACAACGTGTTGTGCCTGGGGGAACGTACAACTGCAATAGGAATTGCAATTGAAACGCGGCATGTTCCTCTCAGATTCCCGTTGTTGACACTAGAAATCCGTGAAGCAAACTGAACCCGTTTGAACGCACTGTGGGAAAATCAAGCAAACGAAACGGAATGAATGTTCTATTAATTTTATGGCGGCAAAAACAGCTGAGAGCGTTGTACGCTTTTCCTCCACTGACGTCATTAGTGGAACACATGCGCAGCGTAAAGAGAGATGGAAAGAGAAAGTGTGAGTATAGGACCATCTCTGTTGAGCACTCTTGGCCAAGAGCTGTCAAGAGGCTTGGCAAGACGAAATTGCATGCTTGTTGCGCACATTTGTTTAACCAGGGTTGGTGGCAAAACATTATTGAGACGCTGCTTGACCAACTGGTGGGCATATCAGTTCAGGAATAAAATTGTTCTTGGAGTATATTTATTTTTGGTAACTAATATTGTTGGTGATTTATCGTAAGAAAATGGAAATGTCTAAGTTAGAGGTCGGTGATGCTAGCAGAGACAAATGTCGTCAGAATTTCAGCCTCTGTAATAGCATTTGTAAGTCAGCAAAGAAAGATGTCGGTGTGTTTGTGGTGGTTCTTGATGATTTTTGTGTGCTGAACATGAATCTGCTATCAGAAATTGTCCATCACGTCGAAATTTTTAGTAGTTTCAGCTTAAAGTGAAAGTAAATGCCTATTTGGACCCCTTTTTAGACGCCTTTTGTGGGCAACCTATACTTTCGGTTTTGACTCTCTTTGATATTATCGGAAAGTACTACACCCAAAAAAATTTGTATCTATATCAATTTGAAACACATGTTTCGAATGGAAACTGAAACTAGTATAATTTATTTTGTATCAATGCAACTTAGAAACTTAGAATATTAATTTCATGCGCAGAGTATTAATTTGAAACTAATCAATTTTTGTTAAGTTCGAAAATTCGAAGAAAGTCTGAATTGTAAATCGAAGCATGCCGAATGTCGCAGTTAGCGATGCATGACATGTCACATTTAGTGATTTACTTTTTGTCAGTTAAAAGTAAAGTCTATGGTGGACCCTTTCCCAGACGACGTGGTGAAGATAAATAAATGGATTTCAAATCTAGCATATTTACAAGGTAAGTCTAAGCAGCTGAGTTTTAATGTCGTTGTCGTCGTTTCTTTCAAACATATGTAAATAACAAATGTAACCTTTTAGACAGGACATATAACACGCCACAATGCTGAGGCTGTTTCAGCGCTTTGCAAGATAACATACAATGCGAGAGGTTCGAAACCAAGAAACTGCAAAACAGACGTTTTTCGCGTTTTTTACTCAAGGTCTCTGAAGGCGTAATCCGCTACATGTACGGCAGGGTTCCCCAAGATGAGAGTACGAAAATACGACTGCGCCTTTCTCTTACACACAGTGAAGCATGACTTCAGCAAGCATTCGCTGTGAATTGGGGAGTATGTTCGTGGTGGGGAACTCTGATGACCTGAAGACCTACTGTCAAATTGAAACAAAAAAAAAATTAATACAATAAAATGTCAACCTGACCTTTCGAAGATTTCCATTTGATAGTGGAGTATGAAAGAGAATTTGAAGCGCAATAGTTTCTAATTGATGTCTAAATTGTGTTACTTTGATTACCTTTTTTTTTTTGGGTATACTCTTAAACTTTGAAATAAACTATCAAACAGTTTCACGATTTTTTCCAATGAAGACATACCGATTTTAGTACCAACCCGACAAAAAAACGTAAGCAGACGGTTTTACAGTATTCCGGATTTCTTAAGAGAAGCGGGTTTCAAACAGATTTTTGTTCTTTTCTTTTTTTGTGACAGCTAGTTATTGTCACATCATTTGTTGATAAATTTAAATGTCACATCAATTGTTGGAGCATTATTGATTTTTAGCGCTATAAAGGGACTTTATAAGTAGCATACAAAATTTTTATTCTTTTTTGAAATAAGTCCCAAAATTTAAGTATATTTTCAACAATATTTTATTTTTGGTGGAAAAAAGCTAACAACATTCCATCAGATTCAAATCAACCAAAACATACATTGTTTGCAGAAAACAATTCTGAATCAGGATCAGAAATAAAATGTTGACCATATTTTGCCCAAAGACCTTCAATTCAGCAATGAGTGAAATAACACGGGCAGAGTTTTTCGAAGTTTGGGCAAGCAACGTAAGAACCGTTAAGGGGGGACATCTAAGTAGGTTAAAAAAAAGGTGGATTTTCAGAATTTTTTTGGCCAAATGGGCCCTTCCATTCAATCGAAAACTTGTGAATGAGGTTTTATAGTGTGATACATTTACTTGAAATGGTTTTAGATTTTTTTGTATCAAAAACAAAATGGCGGTCGTGTATCATTTCTCCGTAGACCCTATTTTTCCGTGGCCGGACACATAACTCAAGCAAATCTTAACCGATCGATCTGAAATTTTGTCAATAAATCGGAAATACCTATGGCTATCGATCCTCGTAGTATATTTTTTGATATTTTGATTTTTAACGAAATGGTGAGTGTTTGAAAAAAAACAACGCATTTTTAAAGAAAAAAAGTCTTAAAAAATCCTACGAGGATCGATAGCCATAAGTAATTCCGATTTACTGACAAAATTTCAGATCGTTCTGTTACGACTTGCTTGAGTTGTGTGTTTGGCCAGCTGAAACGAGAGCATAAGTTAAAGTCGGCTCTAACCGACTTCGATATACCCGTTACTCATGAAAAAACATGTTTAACAGTGTTCCCGCGTTCCTTAGTGTGACCATCCAAAAAGTATGCAACATTTTTTTAGGGTGGTAGCGGGGAGGGCTTGGTTCACTTTTTTGCTTATAACTTGAGAACCGTTCATCCGATCTTTATCATTCTTTCGGCAAATCGATTCATTTTGCTAATTAGTAACTATCTCTAGAAGGTACGAATCGTCTATCTTTAAAACTGTAGGAGATATAACTTTTTTCCAAATTGCGGGGGCGGGAGGGGGCGTGGCCAAACAAGTTGAAACAAACTTGATCTGCGTGCAGATTAAAGAAGCATTTGTCCCATACATGTCAAACCTCTATCTCTTACCATTTCTGAGATCTAGGTGTTCATACAGACAGACGGACAGACGGACGGACGGACAGACGGACATGCCTAAATCGACTCGGCTGTTGATGCTGATCAAGAATATATATACTTTATAGGGTCGGAAATGATTCCTTCTGCCTGTTACATACATTTGCACGACTTTAGTATACCCTTTTTACTCTACGAGTAACGGGTATAAAAAGTGGTTTCGAGATAAACGCGTTTAAAGTTTTAAGCACTGTAAAATCGAGTAATTTATTCATGTATATTTATTCTGCGATGCCTGCACCATACAATTGGCCTTCTAGATCCTTCTGTTCATTCTCCTTCCCAGCGAAGCCATTTTGGCTCCATCGCTCAATGACAACTTGAAACTTTTCGAGCCGATTGCCAAGTCCATGACATCAAATGTTCTCAAATTTGATATAAGGCCATCGTTAAAAACACTTGTTGCAATATTGGTAGCAATATCTAAAATTTTTTGCCAGAATTTATCGATTTTGGAGCCATTGCCGGCATCGCTTCGCCGTAGAATGGAACATTTTGACACTTAGATACTTTTGGCGGATTCAATTTATTTAAGCCAAAAAAAAATTCGGTTTTCAAAAAATTCTACTTCGATATCCCCCCTTAAGCTTAACTCACTCCTAGAGCACGCAGCGATGATTTTTGGCCATGATTTTGACCATAGAAAGTTTAAGTTGCACTTAACAAAAATGTGCCATGAATTTAAGCTGAGATGGACTTAATCTAGAAGAGATAAATCCATATTTATGACCAATAATGAAATTTGGCTTCAGAGCACAATAAAAGGCGATGATTATATGTAGGATTGATGTCGCGCCTTCAATCTCAAACCGCAGCGAAAGAGTTATAAAACTATCTTATGATCAATCTAGTGAAGAAAGTTGTGATTTAAATTCAGATTCTAATTTTTTGATGTGAAACATCTTTAATTTCGGTACGGACGTTTTTAGTAGGAGTAAAATTTGATTTCAATGTCACGTGACGCTGACGTCATTTATATTTTGTGTTGTTTTGATTTGTGGAGTTTATCAGCAAACACACACACAAGAGGATGGGCAGAGAGGGGAAGCGAAGAGGTAGGAAAGATGCTGAAGAGGAGCAACTGGGTGGGTTCTGGGAAAGATCTGGGTGTGATCTTGGTGGGATTTGGTAGTATGTGGGAGGGATTTAGGTGGAATCTTATCTGGGCGGGATCTGGGTGGAAAAATAGGAGCTATATGGGTGGGATCTGTGTGGGATTTATATGAGGATCTGGGTGGGAGCTGGCCGAGATCTGGCAGAGTTCTGGATGGGATCTGTATAGGATAAGGGTGGGATCTGGGTGGGATCTATGTGGGATATGGATAATATCTGGGTGGGAGCTGGGCGAGGTTTGGGTGAGTTCTGGGTAGGATCTTGGAAGGGATCTAGAAGGGATCTGGGTGGGATCTTGGCGGGATCTGGATGGAATCTGGAAGGGATCTGAGCGGTATCTGGAAGGGATCTGGAACGGATCTGGGTGGGATCTGGTTGGAGCCTGGAAGGGATCTGAGCGGTATCTGGAAGGGATCTGTGTGGGATCTGGATGGGATCTGGAAGGGATCTGGGTAGCATCCGGGGTGCGATCTGGGAGGGATATGAGTGGGATCTTGGATCTCACCTTGGTGGTATCTTGGGGGTGAAACATCAACATTTATCTATGGATTACCACAATAAACTTCCTGAAAAAATGAATGTACACAGCAGCAAGTGATCTTGTTTCTGGTATTTCTACTCTCCGTTGTAAAAATAAACTTTTAAACTTAGGATCATGTTTCACATCAAAGACTCGTGAGTGCTAGCGACACTCACACTTTTTTTATATTTGCTGGGGGGTTTGGGGTGGGTGGGAGTTACAAATCAAAACAAAAAAAACAAATCAATAGAGATTAATTACAACAACTTGGAATAGCAATTGGTATGTCCGTACAACGATCGCTGTTTCGAAGATAACCACATCTTCTCATCAGCGGACTCTTGTTGTTGGGGCGCATCCCCCTTCCCTTCCCAAATAAAAAATTGAAAAAACAAAAAAAAAAAAGGAAGGCAAAACTAATTTCTTCTTTTCCACAGTTTTTGTCCCATTCAAAAAGACTTTCCCCCACGGTAAACTTTCTAAAACCAACCTGCCCAAAAAAAGCTAAAAACAGTCAATATTACCCAAGACTTGCGGTTTTGAGAGCGATAATATTGAGAACAAACCAGTTTTTCTCACTAAAACCCATTTTTCGAACGAACATTTGTATGGCAGCTACAAGAAGTAGTCACAAGAACCGGTCGGTTCCGAAAAAAAAAGTCTTGTCTTTGCAAGCGCGTAGTTCTAGTTGTATTCGTCGCATCGGTTCACGCTAGAGCTTTTTGGAAAGCTCTTTTCACGCGCTAACACGTGTTTGATTTATTGTTGTTTGTTTTTAGTCGTTCGTGAGTTATAGCGCCGCAAACATGGAGCAAAATAAAGAGAAAATACGGCATATTTTACAGTACTACTACGATAAAGGCAAAAATGCATCTCATGCTGCCAATAAAATTTGTGCAGTTTACGGACCCGGTACAGTTTCCATTTCCACCGCACAACGATGGTTTCAACGTTTTCGTTCTGGTGCAGAGGTGATCGAAGATGCGCCACGGTCCGGAAGGCCTGTCGTCGAAAATTGCGATAAAATCGCTGAATTGATCGAAAGAGACCGGCATAGTAGCAGCCGTAGCATCGGCCAAGAGCTGGGCATGAGTCATCAAACCGTTATAAACCATTTGAAGAAGCTTGATTCAAAAAGAAGCTCGATGTATGGGTGCCACACGACTTGACGCAAAAAAACATTTTTGCCCGTATGGATGCATGCGAATCGCTTCTGAATCGCAACAAAATCGACCCGTTTTTGAAGCGGATGGTGACTGGCGATGAAAAGTGGGTCACTTACGACAACGTGAAGCGCAAACGGTCGTGGTCGAAAAGCGGTGAAGCTGCCCAGACGGTGGCCAAGCCTGATTGACGGCCAGGAAGGTTCTTCTGTGTGTTTGGTGGGATTGGCAGGGAATCATCCACTATGAGCTGCTCCCCCATGGCCAAACGCTCAATTCGACCTGTACTGCCAACAACTGGACCGCTTGAATGCAGCACTCATGCAGAAGAGGCCATCTTTGATCAACAGAGGCCGAATTGTCTTCCATCAGGACAACGCCAGGCCACACACATCTTTGGTGACGCGCCAGAAGCTCCGGGAGCTCGGATGGGAGGTTCTTTTGCATCCACCGTATAGTCCGGATCTCGCACCAAGTGATTACCACCTATTTCTGTCCATGGCGAACGAGCTTGGTAGTCGGAAGTTGGCCACAAGAGAGTCCTGTGAAAATTGGCTCTCCGAGTTTTTTGCCAATAGGGAAGCGAGCTTCTATAAGAGGGGCATTATGAAGTTGGCATCTCGTTGGGAACTCGTCATCGAACAAAACGGCGCATATTTGACTTAAATCGCATTATTATAACCAATTTTATGAACAATTGAAAATTCAATAAAAATACCGCAAGACTTTTTTGACAACCTTATATTATTAAAAAAAATAAATAAAAAAAAAAAAAATTATAAAAAAAAAGAAAAAAATTGAGTAAAAAAAAAAAAAAAAAAAAAAAAAAAAAAAAAAAAAAAATTAAAAAAAATAAATAATAAATATATAAAATATATATATATATTATATTTTTATTTTATTAATTATATCTTTTATATTAAATTTTTAAAAATTAAAAAAAAAATAGAAGAAATCAGGCTAAAACAAATCCCAAAGTTTAAAAAATTGAATCCCCAAAAAACGTTATTCAAAAATGATTGTTATATAAGAGACAGATGCGTGGCTGTTTGAATGTGAATATGCAATACAAGAGTCCGCTGATGAGAAGATGTGGTTATCTTCGAAACAGCGATCGTTGTACGGACATACCAATTGCTATTCCAAGTTGTTGTAATTAATCTCTGTTGATTTGTGTTGATTACATTGAATTGTAACTCTCCACCGACCTCAAGCCAGCCAGATCCAAAAAATTTATTTATTTATCTAATTATTTTACGCCTTTAAGGTGCCACTCAGACCTTAACTTTTCATTCAGAAAATTCTTTGGGGAATATTTGAAAATTCAGTCCAAAGTTCAAGTCGATAGCTTGAAAAATACGACTGTAATTAAGTCCCCCAGATTGGCAAAATCTTACACTGTGTGGCGCTTCGGCCAAAACAACTGTTTACTTTCATGGGGAGACAAAACGCACTGCTCCGAATAAGATGCCCACACCGCGTTATGAGGAATGCTTTTCCTAGCATTGTACGTCAGGCTGTGCTTAACTTACCGACCGATGCACAACCCATTGGCAACTAAACATTCATGAAGTCGGGCATCTGTGATTTGTGCGCCTACTTTGTATGGCGGTTTTAACAAAACATTTTTATAAATTACCGCTGAAGTAAAAGTTTACAACGCGTTTTTTTAATTCGTTCTCGATAGCAAAAACCTATTGGAATCGATTCAGTTTGGAATTGAAAGGTGATAGTTCTTCTATGCAGACAAAATTTCCCAAAACAGATTCGTGTTCACCACACTTAAAGCACCTAGAAACGCCTTCAGCCCTTGTGTTAACTGGGCCTTGTTGCCTAGTGACACCCATATCTATTCTGTACAAACAACTTGAATTCTGATCACCAATCAATCAACTATGGGCAATCAACAACAAACAAGACAATTCATTCAAGACTCTTTTTGCCTGCTTTTAGGCTGAATAAAAAAACACGATTTTCCCCGATAAGCTACACTACCAAATTCTGAAAATTCTCACTGAAGTACTTTTAGGACATTTCTATTGCATACTTTTCCTCCCGGCCTTATTAGGGTAGACATTTTCAACAGCGCCTAAAAGTATGCCCCATTGAAACTGAGATTATTGAAATAAATCAATTTTGTAAATTATTCGGGGGTGTCACAGAAATCTCTAGAGATTTTGTCCTCAGTTGGTTTGCAAATCGCTCGAAAAATCCGTCGGTGTCCCAGAACTTTAAGAGATTTCCTTTTCTTATTTGAAAATCTAGTTAGAACAGAAACTGTTCCGATTAAAGTTCCATCGCTAAAAACAGGGCTGAATCTCTCTCAAAAAAAATTTCCCCTAAGTTAAGTTATGTGTTAATTTGATGTTAAACTGAAATTTTTTGATTGTGATAAATGTTTTATGATGCATTTTTAAATTATAGTTCAAATTTAATTCACATTCTTCATAAATATAATTAAAAATTTAAATATTTTTGGCGTCAAACATAAAGTATAACTCTCCAGCCCTTAATGCGCTGGCTGCCATCCAGATGGAGCCAGAATCGCCAAACGGCGCCACTGATGTGGTTGGTTTAGATTAACATGAAAGACTTTGGTTGTTTTTCCTAATAATTATTGAAACGAAAATTTCAATGTTTAAACTAATTAAATAATTAATTCATTTTATGCAACCTATCCAGAAAAATAATTTTGTTTACAGTTCCAAAATTAGTTTTGCTTGTCAAAATTGTTTGGGTGGTGAATTTAGCGAAATCTCCCGACAAAACACGAGAGATTTGAAACCAACCGAAAGAGATTTCTGTGACACCGAGAATTGGTTTTGGGTTGGAATTTGGTTGGAAGAGATTTCTGTGACACCTCCGATTGTTGCAGTTTTGAAATAATACGAGTTCGAAAAGGTTCTTATGGCAGCTATTAGATATAGTCAACCGTCTTTTACCCAAAATTTGCAAATCAGTTGCAAAAACATATAATATTAATAGTCGCTGAGTTAGGAGACATTGGGCGTATTCAGTAGGTAATTCCGATTAGCGATTACTGATTTACGATTTGAAGTTGCTGAGAAGTCTCTGCAGAATAACGCACTTAGTACATTTGTTCAAAAATACATTTCACACTAGAAAATGGTAAGCTTTAGTATTAAATACATTTGGCGCTTTACATTTAAAATGGATACACGCGGAGAAAGTAAGTAAGCAATTAAAAATAAGAAGAGATTTATGTAAAGAAATAATCCTTTTTGGCGAGGATATCGAAGTGGAGTCAAAGCGCTCATTCGGCTCCTCTTACCTTATAAGGAAAACAGGCACGAAGTTTTCCGGGACCGAAAAATAAAAAAGAAAACCATTTGGCGAAAAATCCTCCACCAAATGCAAAGGCTGGGCGGAATGGCTTTAACGTGGATAAGGTTGGGAGCGGAAGTTTCGAAACCTAAAACACACTTATGACACCATCCGCCTAAACGCCGAGAAGCACCGGTCAAATGTGCTACAAGTGGGAGTTCTTCAGTGAAATGGAGGAACTTCGCCGGGACCGAACAGTCGCTGGCTGCCAAACCATTTCTTCATTTGTAGACAACCGTACCATTTCACGAACTGAAAACGGGTATATTGAGCCCATCGTCTACGTCCACGCAAACTATTCAGATGTTAGTAGCAGCAACTTATCCATTTGAAACCAAACAAGCAACTGGACGTTGAAAGTGAGCGAAACGAGCAGTTTGCGTGGAATCAGAGAGGCCATGGAAAATGAAATCCAAGCGCGCAAAAATGAGACTTTTGAGACTTTACATTGAAAAGAATTTGCCAAGGCAAATAATAAAAATTAAATCAGCATTAAAGAAAAAAATTGACAATATTAAAAACCAACAACAATTTTTATTAAAATATTGTCATAATTTTACAGCATTTCTTTAATAACTGGCATCTCACTGCGAGATGCCTCCAGATGATCGTAAAAAGGTGCTGCTCTAAATAATGTTTTAATTCTCTGTAGGAAGTTTCCATCACTTACATTGTATTATCGTTGTTCATCAGAATGAAATTGTGGAGTATGCAACAAGCGCTTATTATAGATATTGCTACTTCTGGCGATTGCATCTAGATACTTCAATCTGAAATTTTCCTTTAAGCAGAAAGCAAACGCCCCGTTCAATAGCTGTGGACCATGTTGAGGAGAAATTTTAATGTTATCTAACTTGTGCCCTTGGTGGGTGTCAATTAACATTATGGGGTTAACAAATTAATACCACCCAATGGGTACGCGGAGTCTTTTAACAAATGCATGTGCCGCCAGATATAAGCCGTTCAGTTTCGGCTTTCAATTTTTGTACATAAAGGGCTCAACCGATATACCCGAGCATCGATACATGCATTCTTCACAATGGCCAGTGTTTTACGTCAAATCACCCAAAATTTGTTGTTCTCTTACGCCTTGAAGAATAGTGAATGAACTTGCTTTCTATTAGCACCGTGTCTAGCATTTCTGGGGTTTAGCAATAAAATCTGGCATCCATCAATTTTTGTGCTCCCTGAATTCCACACGATATTTGTTGGTAAACATTTTGTGTATTACAAAGCTTGTTGGAGTCATTTGGCCAGTTCATATTTTGGGCATTAGCCTTGATAGAGTCCCGTTATAAAGTAAAAATGTTGGTGGCCAGAACTTGTTGGAATGTTGAATCGATCACTAGACGAAGAATTCTTGTTTACTTGGTAGCCAAATTGAAAATAGCATCTTCTTTGGTAAGGATACATTTACATTCGTTTATAGTACTAGTTCCCATATACCCCATACCATTTTCAAAAAACAACAAGATATAAACTCCAGTACTATAAACATTGACAGATTTCAAAATTCTTGTTTGGTTACATAGTTTCAGAGTTAAATAGTAAAATTTAGGATCATGTTAAGGTTATTACAGACTAATATTTTTGGGGTGTTGTGTTAAATTAAAACAGAATATTGACTTAATAGATAACATGCAAAACCTTATTCTTCTTTGGATGAAATCATGTGACAAAAATTATTATCATTCTCGTACGGGAGAAGCAAGCTAAAATCTGTTGGAAAACATGCGTAAAAAAACAACATTGGAAGAATAAAAATGGAGAACAGGGCTGTAAATCAAACGAAATCAAATTACATATTTTGTGGACTTACGAACAGCAATACGTAACG
>JAEIFU010000786.1:0-97891 GCA_018904235.1 Lordiphosa stackelbergi | reverse complement strand
CTCCCCCAGGGACACTTTGTCAGCCACATGGGGAAAGAATTTCTGGTAAAGTTCAACCTGCACGGGCAAAAACATCAACTTCCAATTGAGCCAAGCCACTGAGGTATCCACAAAGTTGCGCAAGCGTTCTCTAAAAGTCATACGATCGCTCAAACCAGCAGTGACTAGAGGAACATACGATAAAGGGGAAGTGTTGCCCACCAACTCGTCCATATACCAATCGGCCCCAAATGTGGAAAGTCCAATGATGGGAGCTTTAAAATGGGCGGCAAAACCAAAGTGTGCATCATTTCGCAGAGCCTCCACTATGATCAGATCGTAATGATCCTTTCCTGGCGTTAGGAGCTCCCTTTGCACTTGCTTATTGAGCAGCATGGTCCTTGTAATATTGATGAAAAACTGATTAATAAAACTGTTCTCCTGCCAAATATTCCTGGGCGTCTCAAGTTCCGCAATTACATCTATAATGGATACAACTCAATAGAAATTTTAGCAAAAACAAAAACAATCTTCTACTTACCATTGTAGCTCTCAAATACTTCCGTTACAGGAATATCACGAAAATTGTTAACGGGCTGCTTTTGCGGAAAAGCATTAACCGAAGTCACCTGATGACCACGCGCAGCCAGAGCTTTCAAATAGGGCATCACATTGATGTATTGTGAGGGTCCTGGGTAGGGGAATAAGGCCAGTATGCGAGCACCATCCAGGCAACCGATCACTAGGAATAAACTACACAGCCGCAGTGCGAACATCGTTCAGAATCAACTGATGCCGACACGAGCAAAAACTCAACTAAATGATGAAATAGATTTAAGTATGTAAGATTGGGGCATGACAGACGTTTGTCAGTCCGGTCAGAGTTTGTTCCCCTGGATCAAGCAGAGACACGAACCGAATTCGCAAAACAGGCTAGCTTCGGGTGCGGTCGTTTTGATAAGCTAAAATATTAACAGACATGCGATAACAATTGCCGTGCGATCTCGCTCTTCACACGCGAAGGTCGAATGCGCCGCCAATTTAAGCAGCCCCCCACGCGTTCATTCGTTTATTTTTGTCTCAATCCAACAAACGTCACCCCCTTGTGCCGAGTGAATGACATTATCATTAATCCATGTGCATACAAACATATAATCTCAATTTAAACTTTGTACACACCTGCATATGGCTGTCTATAATTTGAAAAGCATTTTGCTAAGAATATTCTTAAGCTTAGGATTAACCTTAGCTACACTCAGAAAAACAACCAAGAACTTTGTACTTGAAACAAGTACAATCGTTTTTAATAGTACAAGAAGTACAAAATTATTTGTATCAAATACAGAATTTTAATATCAAGTACGCTTTTTTTCAATCCCGAAATATTCATCCGATATGGATCAAACTCGCCAAAATTGTGTTGAAGCAGATCATATTCATCACTGAAAAGTAAAAAGACTCAAAGACTCTACCATTGAAAACAATATTCCTATATGCTATAGTCATCCGATTTAGATCAAACTCATCAGAATTCTGTGAAAGTATATAATATAATTTAATTTTTGAAATGGTCCATATGCTAAGTCCAATTTTGGCATACTCTTTCCAACATTTCGGCCGGTATCTCACGAATAAATGCATCAATGTTGTCTTCCAATGCGTCAATTGAAGCGGGCTTGTCTGTGGAGACATGAGCTTCAACATAGCCGCACAAAAAATAGTCTAAAGGCGTTAAATCGCACGATCTAGGCGGCCAATTGACCGGTCCCGAACGTGAAATAAAATGTTCACCGAAATAAGTCCATTGTTGCGCGTGCTGTGAGGCATGTGGCACCGTCTTGTTGAAACCACATGTCATGCAAGTCAAGCTCTTGCATTTTGGCCAAAAAAAAGTTGGATATCATCTCACGGTAGCGATCACCATTCACAGTTACGTTACGATTCGCATCATCTTTGAAGAACCAAACTGTGACTTTTTCTGGATGCATTGGTAGCTCTTGCCATGCTTCTGGCTGATATTCACTCCAAAATCCACTATTTTGCTTATTTACGTACCCATTGAGCCAAAAATGAGCTTCGCCGCTGAACACAATTTTTCGGTAAAAAGTGGATCTTCGGCCAACTTTCCAAGAGCCCAACAAATTTCATCCTAAGATGCATTTACACTTGTCTAATATCTCATATGAGAAGATAAAATATAGGGTCGTTCATCTAGTGTTTGGAATTTGAAATATTCATTATTTGACTTTAAAAACGTAAAATGTCATTCGGAAAGCGACTAATATTTAGTAAGAACTTTGACATTTATGAAATGAAAGTGGGGAAATATTAAAAACGTATTTCCAAAGTGGTGAGTCCTCGTTTCAAACTGTGCGTAAGTTGGAAAAAAAACATTTAACAAAAAAACTCAATATGTGGGTCAATTCGTGAAGCAATATCGTGAATCTGGAATGTTGGTGGATAAACCAACCCGTGTACATACTCGTCCAGTGCGCTCAACCGAAAACATTGCCAAGTGAGCCGTGGTGGTCATTTAACCGAAATTGTTTTTCATAAATAAATGGCATGAACCTTTCCAATAAATGTTCAACCTTTAAAAAATATCGTTCCTTTTATACTTCGTACCGAAGGTACATATACATAGTATATTAAGTTAGTGCACAAGTATGTAACAGGGAGAAGCAATCATTTCCGACCCTATAACGTATATATATTCTTGATCAGCATCAACAGCCGAGTCGATATAGCTATGTCCGTCTGTCCGTCCGTCTGTCCGTCCGTATGAACAAACAGATCTCAGAGATGGTAAGAGATGGAGGTTTGACATGTATGGAACAAATGCTTCTGATACTTGCAGGCAGATCAAGTTTATTTTCAATTTTTGCCACGCCCCCCAGCCCCCGCAATTTGGTCATATCTCCCACAGTTTTGTAGATAGATGATTCGTACCTTCTAGAGATAGTTAGTCATTAGTAATATGAATCTGTTTGCTGAAGAAATTATAAATATCGCATGAGCGGTTCTCAAGTTATGGTCAAATAAGTGAATTACCCGCCGCCACCCAGTGCTGCCACTTTAGCAATTTAGTTGCTAGATCTAGCAACTTTTAAAAAAATTTGCAACTTTTTTTTAAAAAATGCTATTAGCCATAAATCTAGCAATTTTTAATTTATTTTTAGCATTTTTAGCAACTTTAGTACGAAACGATCAATTTGTTACTATTCTTCAGGAATTTTTGCCTTTTTTTTACCTTTTTGCAATTAACGTCACAAATTACAATTAATAGTGGTTCACAACGATATCGGAACTTTTAATGCTTGAACAACTTGAAAGAGTTTGCTCACTATTTTGATGTGTTTTGTGATTGGGTTAAGATGGCAAAAGTTTATAAGCAAAATTTCGTGATGCCTGGCTGCAAAATAAAGAGTTCTAAAAATGATAGCAGGGATTCCACTAATATGTGCGTATTGCAATCCGCAATTGGCGCAAAGCTTTCGTTCGAAAGTCAACAAAAACGGAGGAGCAGGAAGCGGCACTATGCCTACACTTTGCCAAACACACGGCGATTGCGACCAAAGAAAATCTAACACGGAAGCACACTTTGTGGAGTCGTCTTCATTTCAGTCAGATATTAGTCAGCTGTTTGCTGTCATTTTGGCTCTCTGAGTAATTTTTGTGACTATGTCCGTCTCCCTCTAACCAACTGGTTTTCCTATGGCGACAAATACTTGACTTATATTTTGAGTTGTCACAATGAATGTTCTCTATGTCAAGATGGAATTAACAACACTCAATAAAGAGAGGATTTTAAAGTGTGCTTCTTTGTTAGATTTTCTTTGTGGCAAAAAAGTGATCATTTGTCAAATTTGTGTGTGGAGTTGTTTTTAGCTTGCTAAGCTGCTGAAAATATAAAATTAGGGCAGAACGAAGTGCAGGTAAATTATTAAAAATGTACTTGCAATGCATTTCATGTACGACTTACGCACCGACTTTTTTTGGACGAGTCCATTAACATTAGTGTGACAAAAATTCTTGGTAAGCTTTTTGTTGATAAAAATATAAAATTCTTACAACACATACATATGATGGAATTGTTTACGATACAGAAATCATGTTCCGTTTTACTAAAAGTATTTCAATTTTGTTTCTAAAAATACATACATATGGGCATTTCCAAAAAAAAAAGTCCACTTTTTGTCACGTTCGAATGCAATTATCGTGAAAACGAACAATTGCCCAAAATCAGCCTCATCACCAATAACGGGGCGTATTAGTAGTTATAAGTTAAGCCTGCGTTGTTTTTGATTTAGACTATAAATGTGTTGGATAGTCCCGTCCGCGAATGCAAATGCACATATACCTAAGTGCAATAAGTATATGTGCTAATATGTTTTCGTTTCCTTCTTCCTCAATAGTAATAGAACATATGTTCTAGGTTCAAAAGTCTTTTGTTGTTATCTATTTTTAGAATGCTTTTGCATAATTCTTCTTTGGTCATTATTCTTAGTACCGTTATCACACATTTGAGTGGCGAGATTTGATTTTCTTAGGAAATAAGTTTATGTGCAAAAACCAATTTTCCTAAGAATGCCGCGTGGAACACATTTATCAGCTGAGGAACGCGGACGAATCCAAGGATTGAACGAAGGTGGGGCTACCATCACTGAAATAGCTTCCAGAGTTTCTCGACACAGAAATACGATAGCTAATTTCTTAAAAATCCAAGCTCCTATGGTCAGATTAAACGCAGTGGCAGACCGAGACACATCGACGATAGGTGCAAGCGTGAGATTAAGCGCCTGGCTGTAAACAATCAAATGTCTTGTACAGGCATTAAACGTCATTTAGAGCTCAATGTCGGTAGAAGACGGATCCATCAAATTTTAACTGAAAATTGTAACCTTAAACATAGTTCCCGGGTGGCTGTACCGATGCTATTGCCACGCCATCTTAAGGCTCGTTTGGCGTTTGCTGACAGGTACAAATTTTGGACCGAAGAATTCCGAAACGTTATTTTTTCGGATGAAAAAAAGTTTAATCTTGATGGTCCTGATGGCTGTCATAAGTATTGGCGTGACTTAAGAAAAACCAAGAGAAACTCGCCATAAGAGGAATCACGGCGGTGGATCACTGATGATTTGGGCCTGTTTCGGATATGCAGGAAAGTCTCGGCTATGTTTTATTCCAATAAGAACAAACTCAGAAATCTATATTCAATTGCTGGAGAGTGAATTAATAGATTTTGCAGACGATCTTTACGAAGACAGATGGATTTTTCAACAGGAGAACGCTCCAATCCACACATCAAAAGCCACAAAGGCTTATTTTTCTTCAAGAAAAATAGCTGTACTGGAGTGGCCGGCTATCAGTCCTGACTTGAACCCAATTGAGGACCTCTGGGGTATCCTCTCAGCCAGGATTTATAAAGGTGGGAGGCAGTTCGACTCAATTAAGCATTTAAAGTACGCTTTGCTTGCAGAATGGGAGTTAATAAGCAATGAAACTCTCCAAAATCTGGCAGATTCCATGCCAAACCGCCTTGCAAAAGTCTTAGAGGCAAAAGGAAAGCACATTAACTATTAAAGTTGATCAAAAGTTTGAACTTAATACAAAATTTTAAGAACTGTATAAAATGCACATATACTTATTTCCTAAGAATGAAATACATTTGTTAAATAATAATTTTTTGTTAATAAATATTGAAGTACTGTAAGGCAGTTCTTAGTTACTGGCTCTAGGGCTATAAGTAAAAAATATACTTGGCTTGAATCGTTTGGTTTAAAACAAGGTTTTTCCAAAAATGTGAATGCACATATACTTATTGCACTGAGGTATATGTTGAAAACGAAAATTTTAATGTTTTAGCAATCTTTTTGGCAATTTTCTTAAAATTTTTTAGCAATTTTTAGCAACTTTTTTTCTCAAATCTAGCAATTTTTGCTTCGGAGATTCTGGCAGCACTGCCGCCACCCCTTCCCACGCTCTCACAACCAACGCACAATCTTAGAGAGAAAGAGAGAGAGAGAGAGAGAAGGAGAGAGAGAAACTTATAGATGAGCGCAGCAGTAGCTCGGCAGTTAGCTCCTACTCTAGGTACAGAGTATAAATATATTCGGGCTTGACCGACTTTCTCACTTGTTTTTTAAAGCTTAATTTAATTCCAATTTTTAAATGGACCACCCTGCAGTGTTAGAAGTAGCAAATCGGAGTTTCTCATATGAGTACGTGACAGCGAAACTCACAATGAACCAAGGCTGCAAACCTCTCAAATTTTGCAGAAGGTTCGGTCCGGGGGTTCGCGGACCGGTTCTTGGAACTCCCGAACCCAAGGTTTTGTACCGAACCTCGGTTCGCTGGAACATTAAAAAAATAGTTTCGGTTCTATGTACTTAATTGTTTAAATAATATTCTATATTTCAATAGTGCTTCTTCAGTTATCGAATTAATTCAACTTCACAACTTTTGAGTATTACTTCTTCTTGGACCTTTTTAACTAGCTTCACTAGCTCTTAGATCATAAAGATCAAATTAATATGTTGAAAAGGAACGTTCAACTGATACATGAGTTGCTGGAACGTCAAGTATTGTTAAGGCAATTTGTTTTAAGTATTCGTTGTTTTAACCTTTCCAAAATTTTCAAACAATTGACGATGTATGTTCTCTTGAACAATTTTCGAACGAGTCTATAACATCATTTACAGATTTAATATTTCCTATGGCTTTCACAAACTTCTCTTCTGCGCAATCAAAAGTTGATTCATTTAAAAGTGAATTTTAAAAACTCTCATTAAGGATTTATTTTTGTAGTTTCAGTAGAAGTTAACAAAGTTGAAAAACTCTGCTCTAAATCAGCGCTCTTATAAGTCAGCGCTTATAATAAAAGAACGTTTATCGAAAGTTTATAGTAATAAACAAAAAATTTTAGAACAATTGCTCGAAAGGAAAAGCCAGCGGAACTAAAATCACTTAGTAGTAATTGTGAATCCTGCAGTTTTCAATTCAAAGGACTTTAGATGGAGCTTCTTTAAAGAACTCTGAATACATAAATCTTTAATTGTTAGTAAACGTTAGCACATTTTTATACCATTGGAGAGGGTATATTAAAATTGTCCGGATGTGTGTAACGCACAGAAGGAAACATCTCCGACCACATAAAGTATATATATTCTTGATCAGCATGACGAGCTGAGTTGAGATAGCCATGTCCGTCTGTCCGTCTGTTTCTATGCTAGTATATTATATACTACCACACAATATTGTCAAGTTTGATTTAAATCGGATGACTATAGCATATAGCTGCCATAGAAGATGAATATATCGTATAGCCATATATCAAACTGGCAGCATATATCATGCTCCAAGGGTATATAAACTTCGGTACATCCGAAGTTAGCTTCCCTCTATTTTTTAGGTTAAGTTCCATTGCGTCTCACAGTCGAGCAATAGTTTTTTTTTTAATTTTTGTATAAGCAAAAGATTTCATATAGTGTGTGTACTGAGAAGTATGGGAACTCTAGAGAATAGTATACTAATGTCAAACTAAACTTCTCTAAAAAATTCGTTATTTACTAAATTTAGAGTTTTTGCAGCATAAAAAGCTGTTTTAACAGAGTCCTCCAGGAAAACTATTGAGGTAACTTGGTCATAGTCCAAATCGAGAAATGCTTTTGACGCGCATGAGCAACCTTTATCAACATTGCAGTCTTTATAGTTGCATTCCTGTTCTGCAGTTGTCATATAATAGTTCTCCTGCTCGATCCATATTCGCTGCATAATCGACGTTGATAGTATAAATCTGACTTAGAGAAATGTCGCAGGATTGAAAAACTTATTAAATGAGAGCAGTCAGATTACAAGCAATTTCTATATTTCCCCGTAAGTGTCGTTGGAAGAAATACATAATATCTTGAACCGAACCTAATTTTTTGAAAAAGCGGTCTGGTTCAGGTTCAGGTTCGAGGAGTCAAAGATATTAGGAGTTCGGTTCGTGGTCTGGTTCTTCGGACCTAAAAAACCCGAACCTAACCGGTTCTTAGGGGTTCGGTTCAGGACCGGTTTGCTGCCTTGCAATGAACTGAGGTATTATTCAGCCAGATTACATGAGAAATAAGAAAGTGTAAATACAGCTTAAGTTGAGAGATTGGGTAATGTGTGATGTTGTTTTTGAGATTTGAAATTTTATTTAAGGTATTTAAATTTTTTTTCCAGATTGCAAGCTATTTTAAAAAATATTTTCAGTCTAGGTTTTAGATGGATTTTTTTATACTCTGTACCAAAGCAACAGATATTTAATTTTCGACATGTATAACATACTGATACTTCCAGGCAGATCAAGTATATCACGAATTTTTGCCAAGCCCCCTCCAGTCCCCACAATTTGGAAATACCTTCAAAACCATCTATAAATTTGTAGATAAGAGATTCGTATGAATCTTCTTCAGCTATTTAGTAATCAAGATTCATATCAGTCGAAGTAAAGTGGACGTTAATTTTCCAACGGGTTCTAACCCATGACCGAACCTTCTCCAGTATATCACACGTTAACAGAGTTGATTATTTTTGAGACTAGAGGCTCCCCTAAGCAGTCTTATTAAACAAATTCCCATTCTATTTCCGTCAAAAATAAATATATATTTTATATTTATATTCCAAATATAAGACGAAAAATACAATTCTGAATACTCGATATATTTATATTATATATTATTTTTAAAATCTGTGTGAATCACTAAGAAACAAATTTCTAATTGCTCCGTGGGTATGTTTCATATTTACATATAACTTGGATGCATATTTTTTAATGTGTAACTTTATTGCCTTAACTTTATATAATAGGATAAAATAAGTGCTCATGTACTTTCTTCAGCTAACAAAACATGATAAACACAAGCGACATAATAAAAAATTAAATGGCCTACTAATTTTTAGCATTAACAAAATTGTTCGTAGGGTTAAATGATAAGATCTGCACCACACAACGCCGTCGCACCCGATACTATCAGTCATTCAAGCCTCATGTATAAAGAATATATGTATTAAGTATGTATGTATATCAAAATAAATTGCTTTAATGAATTAATTGAGGTTTTAAAGTCATTGAGGTTGCAAATCAGTTTAAATTATTAAGAGAAGCATGTTGCGTTTTAAAGTATAAATTTATTAAATGCTTTGTTGATGTATTAATTTAAGTAATTAAATAAAGAAAGTTAATAGAGAACTTAAGTACAGAGGTAAAATACCTTGATTCTCTTCCTCGCAATCCCAAACCGACAAAGTCAGGGGTGTCCTCGAACTTCGAACTAAACTTAAACTATTTTATTTGCGAAGTGCCAAGAATCAAACCGCCTACTAAATTATGCGTAAGGGAAACCGTACGCATCAAATCTACTTGGCTTTGAGCAGACGGTTTCAAATCGCTCAACATTTGTCATCTAATCTAGTAGCCGGGCAAATTTGTGCCACTTAACATATAAATTCAAACAGTTTTAATATAAAATGATAACGTTTATACGAAATCCTCTAAAAATTTCTGGGACACATCCGGCGGCCTTAGAAGTTTTGTTTATTGTTCCGCGGAATTAAAAGAAATTTATTCCGCGATCAATTTAGAAGTGAAATATGATTTGCACTTAAGCCTTTTATTGCTTTAGATCAGTGGTGCCCAAACACGCACTATCAAGCTTGCGATTGTGTGTGTAGCAGCGAAACACAAAGTAAACGTCATTATCGGGGGTGCCACAGAAACCTCTTCCTACCAAATTCCAACCAATTCCAATTCTTAGGTGCCACGAAATTTCTATTGTTGGTTTCAAACCTCTAATGTTTTGTTAAGAGAGTTTGCAAAGCTCTTTCTCACTACGCTTTTGTCGAAGTGGCGCCCTCTACGAGCGGGAAAAGCAGGAAGGGGGAGATATTCTCAAATTTGGCCACAAATTTTTAAATTTTGCATTATATTGGTCAGCCCTGTTTTAGAGATGGAACATCAATTGGAACATTGGTGCTCAACTAGATTTTCTAATTAGAAAATGAAATCTCTAGAGTTCTGGGCCCAACGAATTTTTCGAGAGATTTACAAACCAACCGTCGGCATCTCTAGAGATTTCGCCCCCCGTATGTCACACTTGGGAAACAAGTAAACAAACAAATGTGTGAGCGTGATATTTATAGAGCATACGTATTCTCTCTCTCTATGCGTGTATCGCCTGATACGCCGGCAGAATTATGACTTCCTATCACATGGGATAGGCAGTTGGCATTTTGGGCACCACTGAAAAATTGTAATATATCCATTATTTGGTTGGGCGTATCGGAAAAAATCAGCTTAAAGTGTCAGTCGCTTCATTACATGAGGCAGTGCCAGTTGACTGTTGCCATTATATTGAGAAAAATCTGTTAAAATATCCATGTATTCTACCAAATACACAAAATATAGTGTAAGCAGGCCTGTTCCCATCACTTGATCCGATTAATTGGAATTGATAAGAGTTGTGATTTCTAAGAAAAGATTAAAGAATTCGGTCGAATATTCGTGCCATCCAGAGGATAGATTAAAGGCCATTGGGATTTTTAAGTTAAAAGTCGAATAATACATAGTATAACACTGTGGAACACTCAAAATTGCCTGAGAACGGGACCAATAAATTGTGAAACTAGAGGAATCAGGTAGCAACTCCTCATACCCAGTTTTTCTTAAGCACATCAAGTTCGCGTTTAATGGGCACATTTATACTAGTAACACACAGTTACAACATCTGTTGCTGGTCAAATAAAGATGAGAGCTAAAATTTTGGAAAATTCACCAAAGATGAAGGGAGTCACCACAATTGTTTTACCAAATTCCCGCCTGCAATGGATAAGCGGTTAGTACCCCGCCCATAGAGGTCCAAATTAGAAAATCGAATTAATAGAAAACCACTCGATAGAATTTTGTAAGATTTTAAACATATTGAGATGCTGACCAATAAAATGAGTCCTCAAGAAATGGTAACATGCATCGAAAAACCGCGATAGTGGGTACCACATTTAAAAGCACCCATTATCAAGTCCATATAGGCCATAAACTAGACATAGCCATAGACATAAAAATAGACCGAACTGCGTTTTCAGTTTTACCAACGAAGCCTTGGTTTGCGGTTTATTGGCATTTTTGTACTGGCAATTGCCTTAGAACAACATTGACCATTTAGGTAAAACAAGCTTCACTAAAATTATGAAATTAATCTTATTAGTAGAGTGCTTCATTACCAGCAGAAAAACAGATCATGTCATTAAAATACTTTAGTTCAAGGCATCTTAGCGTACCGCGGTTTGTCCACCAAAGACATATTGAAACAAAATTTTACTTTTTCCTAGTGCAAATGACGAATTTTATTCATAGAATTTTTTGCGTCATTTTCGAGACGCCCTTGATACCCAAGTGGTCAATGTTGTTCTGAGGCAATTGCTTGTGCAAAGAAACCCATAGCCCGCGAGCTAAGGCTTCGATGGTGAATCTAAAAACGCAGTTCGGTCTATTTTGATCTCTAGTTTACGGTTTATATGAACTCGATAATGGGTGTTGTCAAATGTGGTACCTACTATCGCGGTTTTTCGATGCATGTTACCATCTCTTAAGGACTCATTAATTATACCCTTGCAAAGGGTATTATAATTTTGCCCAGAAGTTTGCAACGCATAGAAATATTCATTTCCGACCCTATAAACTATATCTATTCTTGATCAGCGTGACGAGCTGAGTCGATTGAGCTTTGTCCGTCCGTCTGTCCGTCCGTCTGTCCGTGTGGTGTGTTTCTACGCAAACTAGTCTCTCAGTTTTAAAGCTATCGAGCTGAAACTTTGCACAGAGTCTTTTTTTACTGCACACTGCTAATATGTCGGAACCGACCGGATCGGATGACTATATCTTATAGCTGCCATAGGAACTATCGGTCGAAAAGTATGTCTTTGTGAGAAAAACTTTTTTGTTTTTAATGTTAACGTCTCCCACTTCAGCGATTATTAATATTATACGCTTTCACATAGATTTGGAAGTTTTTGTCAAAATCGGATGACTATATCTTATAGCTGCCATAGAAACAATCGGTCGAAAAGTGGGTTTTATGAGGAAAACTTTTTTGTTTTTGATGTAAACGTGTATCACTTCAGCGATTATTAATATTATACGTTTTTATACAGATTTGGAAGTTGTGGTCAAAATCGGATGACTATATCTTATAGCTCATAGGAACTATCGGTCGAAATGTGGGTTTAAATAAGAAAGTCTTTTTTGTTTTTAATGTTAACGTGTCTCACTTCAGCAAGTATTACTATTATGCGTTTTTACAAAGATTTGGAAGTGTTGGTCAAAATCGGATTACTATATCTTATAGCTGTCATAGGGATTATCGGTCCAAAAGTGGGTTTTATTTTGAAAAATTGTTTGTTTTAATGCTGGCGTTCTTAAACTCTGATGTATTAAAACATTTGCAAGGGTATAAAAACTTCGGCAAAGACGAAGTTAGCTTGGGGTAGTATCTCAATATATTTAAAATCTAAGAAAAATCCTATCGAGTGGTTTTCCATTAAATCCATTTTCTAAGTTGGACCTCTATGGGCGGAGTACTAACCGCTTGTCCATTGGAGGCGGGAATTTGGTAAAACAATTGTGGTGATTCCCTTCATCTTTGGTGAATTTTCCAAAATTTTAGCTCTCATCTTTATTTGACCAGCAACAGATGTTGTGACTATGTTGCTGTAGTATAAATGTGCCCATTAAACGCGAACTTGATGTGCTTAAGAAAAACTGGGTATGAGGAGTTGCTACCTGATTCCTCTAGTTTCACAATTTATTGGTCCCAATCCCAGGCTATAAAAAAAGTTGAATTTTGTTCCACAGTGTAATCGGTTTCTGGAAGCGAGAACTTTTTAAAATTCCGATTCCGCATGATTTGATCGAAATGGAAACCGGAAACAGGCCTGAATAGCTTTGTCGTTTTCTAACTATTCTTTACTTTCTTACCGTTCTTTCTTGACCTGCCTGATATAAGCCCGACAATTCTTAAAAGTAAATACACAAAGTAATAAATAACTAAATAAAATATCCAAAATAATACCATTAAAACCAATATGATTACTGCAACCAAAATACCCCATGTATCCAATCCATGCAATTGCATAAAGCTCAAGTCACGCGAAGCTGATCTCATATGCTTAGCTCCATTGTGTCTCAGTACATATTCCGTCCACCAGATGGCGCGTTCCAAAGCGGTTTCCTTCTGATCGCTATAAAGTTTGGACTTTAATTCAGCTGCCTGGGCATAGCTTTCGTTGTGTAGCAATTCCAGTATCTGCGACTTTAGTTCAGTGGCATTAATACGCCATATATCCGCACTCAGACCATAGCCCGCCTGCTTGGCACGCTCCACATTCAAATGCTGATCAAAGTAAACTGGAAGACCCAGCACAGGTTTGCCAAAGTACACACTTTCAATGGTACTCAGCAGACCTCCATGGGTAATGAATAGCTTAACATTTGGATGCGCCAAGATATCGGGTTGAGGAAACCATTTGCTAATTAAAACATTCTCAGGCTTATTCTCTAACTGATCTTGCTCGAACTTCCATAGAACACGCTGCTCCAGACCAGCAAAGGTATCCATCAAGATTTCAAGAGTTTCATTCGGTAAACTTGCACTTTCTATACTCGAGCCCATTGAAAAGTAGATGACTCCTGCCTTGGAATGCTCCACAAATTTGGCTATATCCGCGGGTAATTTCTGGGTCTTCCTTTGTTGTGGCAGATGCAGACCACCCACTTCAATCATATTGGGCAGATAGGGTCGAGCATAGCTGAGGCTGAAATGCTGACCCAGCAACATAAGCGAAATGCCATCCATGACCTGTTCCAGTGTCTGTTTTGCCTGGGGAAAGTATTGATCATACAGACGCCTCTGGCTGGGCAAATGAATCAGACGCTTGTGTAGCCACAATACAGAAGCCTCCCACACATTCCATAAACGCTGCTCTAAGCTCATGTGATCGGTGCGGGAGGAGACTATCATGGGATTATAGGAGAGTGGAGAAATGTTGCCCATAAGCTCATCAATATGTCGATCTGTGCCATATGATGAAATGCCTATGGTGAGGGCATCAAAATGTTGGGCCAAACCAAACAAGGCCTCAGTTTGTTCGGTTTCTATGATGACCAGGTCAAATGTATTGCCACTTTGTAGTAATTTATTTACACTGGCATCTTCAAGGATATTTGTGGCGATCAGGCTAAGAAATTCGGTGGTCATGGTCAGTCTTTTCCAATAGCAAGCCATCTGAGCGAAGTCCTTCAAGGAGAAGTCTATAAGATAAGACTTTGAGCACTCACTCAACATCAATTTAACGCCATTATCTCACCCGGCATTTGTTCATGTATCTTGGTGGCTCCTATGACACGAAAATTTGGCTCTTGCTGTTCACTTCCAAATGTATTAATCACTGTAATCTGATGACCTCTTAATGACAACTCTTTTAAATATTGTTCGGCAAATATATATTGCGATTTGCCGGTAAATGGAAATACTGCTAAGATCTTAGCACATTCCACTGGCGTATCGAGGCAAAGCACGAGGGCCGTGCTTAACCAAAAGTAAAGCTTCATGTTTGCTCTACCAAATAATTTCAATATTTAACAACAATGAATTCAACCCAACAATTTGTATTTAATGATCGCTAAATGTCGCTTGGTTTCATTTCAAAGTATTTTAGAGTCCCAAAATTTGTCCAATCTTTATTTAATTTATTGTTTTTGCTTTTATTTATAGAACAGCGCTCAATATGCAGCGTCACCGGCGCGGTAGCAGTTGGTTTACTAATTTGTAAGGTTGTTATGAAGTCAAGAGTGAGCAAAAAGCCAGTCAGCTGTGTCTCAAATCTTCTCTCTTTCTCTCTCTCTTCAAATAAACAAGTCAACTGATGACGATAATACAGCAGGTATCTGTGTATGCGTATAAAATAAGCTTAGCGGTTACGCTCACTCCGCATGCATGTTCTCAGAGTACCTTATTGATTCTCTACATTAATAGTGAAGCATTTCGGTTTACAGAACAGAACGTTCTGACTAGCAAATTTGCCTTAAAATTAAGCAATATTCCTAAATTTTGCGTTATTATTTTAAGTAAAAAAATAGAGGGAAGCTAACTTCGGCTGCACCGAAGTTTATATACCCTTGGAGCATGATATATGCTGCCAGTTTTTTATATGGCAATACGATATATTCATCAAAAAAGTTTTTCTCACTAGAACTACATTTTGGACCGATCGTTCCTATGGCAGCTATATGCTATAGTCATCCGATTTAAATCAAACTTGACAAAATTGTGTGGCAGTATATAATATAGATCTGTACAACGTGGGAGCAATAGCATTGAAAACAAAAAAGTTTTTCTTACTGAGACTTTTTTTCAGACCTATCTTTTGTATGGCAGCTATACTATATAGTTGCCCGATTTGCATAAAACTTGCTGAAATTATGTGAAAGCATAGAAAACTTATAAATACGGGGGTTGGGAGCGATAGCATTGAAAACAAAAAAGTTTTTCTCACTAAGACTTTTTTTCAGACCTATCTTTTGTATGGCAGCTATACTATATAGTTGCCCGATTTGCATAAAACTTGCTGAAATTATGTGAAAGCATAGAAAACTTATAAATACGGGGGTTGGGAGCGATAGCATTGAAAACAAAAAAGTTTTTCTCACTAAAACTACTTTTTCAACCGATCGTTCCTATGGCAGCTATATGCTATAGTCATCCGATCCGGCCGGTTCCGACAAATGTGCAGCGTATTTATACCAAAAGACTTCGTGCAAAGTTTGGTTGAGATAGCTTTAAAACTGACGGAGGAGATAGCATAGAAACAGACGGACAGACGGACAGACGGACAGACGGACGGACAGACGGACAGACGGACATGGCTATATCAACTCAGCTCGTCATGCTGATCAAGAATATATATACTTTATGTGGTCGGAGATGTTTCCTTCTGTGCGTTACAAAAACCGGACAATTTTAAATAACCTCAAAAAAGTAACATATAAAGATACTTATATGTTGGAAAGGAATTAATTAATTAAGTTATAAACAAATAAAAATTTAACCTCAAAGCAAGACTTGTCACTCAGTCAGTTTCAAAGATATTTAATTAAGACTTGGTGAGAGTGCGTTATACACTCAGAAAATTATTTTTCTATATTTAAGAAAATCGCCCAAAAATCGAAATCGGCCTTAAATTTAGAAAAAATTTCTATATTTAAGAAAACAATTTCTGAGTTTTAGAAAAGTTGCCCTAAAAATGAATTTTTTAGAAAAAACTTTCTAAAAATTAGAAAAATATATTTTTTCTGCCCATTTTGGAATTTTTAGGGCCTTTTATTAAAAATATTTAAATTTGGTTCCTATTTTAAGAGAAACGTAAATAAACCCAAATTTTTAGAAAATTTTTCTAAATCCGCCAAATGTCTGAAAAATCGCTTAAAAAATGACATACCGTCCATATTGAGGCCTTCCTTTACCCACACAAACCAAACACCAAAAACAAGAAAAAAAGGAAAAAATAAGCAAGTTTTTGTTTTGTCTTGACATATAGGGTTGCCCATATTCGACGGACCCATCTGGCAACCTACCACAATATATTTGATAGAGATGCGGTACCGTTAATGAAAAAACGGGTTTTAAGGGTCAGACCAAGCAGATTTTTACCATGGAACAATACACGCCACGCGAGCGCTCTGAAATAGTTGAAACTTACATTCAACTCAACAAGTCAATTGTGAAAACTCAACGTGTTTTTAAAAATGTCCGACGAAGACCATTTCTCATTGAATGGGACCGTAAATAAGCAAAATTGCCGTATTTACGCCACTGAAAATCCTCAGGAGATTCAATAAGTGCCTCTTCATGACGAAAAAGTCACAGTTTGGTGCGGCGTTAGTGCGAAAACGGTCATTGGGCCGTTTTTCTTCCAAAATGAAAATGGCCATGCTGTTACCATCAACTAGAGCGTTATCGCGACATGATGACCAATTTTGTGATGCCAATTATTCGTCGAAAGCGTATGAGGCAGTTCTGGTTTCAACAAGACGGCGCTCCACCGCACACAAGTCGCATAACAATCGATTTTCTGAAGAAATTGTCGAAAAGTGGTGATTTGGACTGGCCACCGCGTTCGCCCGATTTGACGCCGCCTGACTTCTTCTTGTGGGGATATTTGAAGTTAAAGGTTTACGTTAACAAGCCAAGGACCGTAGAAGAGCTCAAGGACAACATTCGTGAATAAATAGCCGCTATTCCGGCCGAAATGTTGGCGAAATCGATGGAAAATGCTGCAAAAAGGGCACAATACGCCATCAACGCCAGAGGCGGCCGTTTGAGAGATATCATATTCAAAAATTGATGTAAACAAATCTACTTGGAACAAATTAAATGATTAAGATTGCCAACCGCCACATTTTTATTTTTTCTTTGATTTAAAAAAAAAAAAATTGGGTCCGTCGAATATGGGCTAAAAAAAAACAATAAAAAAAATAAAAAAATTAAATTTTTTAAAAAAAAATAAAAACAAAAAAAACACAAAAAAAAAAAAAAAAAAAAAAAAAAAAAAAAAAAAAAAAAAAAAAATAGGGCTCCGGGGGTGTAAAAAAACACACCATAAATTTTATACCCCCAAAAAAAAACCCTTTTTTTTTTTTTGGGGGAAAAAAAAAAGAAAAAAAACAAAAAAAACAAAAAAAAAAAATAGTATTATTATATTAAAAAAAGGTATTGCTAAACAAAATAAAAAAAAAATAGAGGAAAGCTAACTTCGGCTCGACCGAAGTTTATATACCCTTGGAGCTATACGATAAATTCATCCGATCTTGATCATACTCTCCAAAATTGTGTTGGGACAGAGAATATTCACAACTGGAGCGACCAAAGACGCTGCTATTGAGAACAAAAAAGTTTTTCTCACTAAAACTATTTTTTCGACCGATCAATCCTATGGCAGATATATGCTATAGTCGTCCGATTTGGATCAGACGTAACAGAACTATATGTTAGCATATCATATTGATCAGTAACGAGTTTGGTTGCGATAGCATTGAAAATAAAAAAGGAGATAGCATAAAAAAAACATAAAAATAAGAAGAACGAGAGCGTAAGTTAAAGTCGGCTCTAACCGACTTTGATATACCCGTTACTCATGAAAAAACATTTTTAACAGTGTTCCCGCGTTCCTTAGTATGACCATCCAAAAAGTATGCAACATTTTTCAGGGTGGGAGGGGTGGTAGCGGGGAGGGCTTGGTTCACTTTTTTGCTTATAACTTGAGAACCGTTCATCCGATCTTTATCATTTCTTCGGCAAATTGATTCATTTTGCTAATTACTAACTATCTCTAGAAGGTACGAATCCTCTATCTTTAAAAATATAGGAGATATAACTTTTTCCCGAATTGCGGGGGCGGGAGGAGGCGTGGCCAAAATTTGAAACAAACTTGATCTGCGTGCAGATAAAAGAAGCATTTGTCCTATACATGTCAAACCTCTATCTCTTACCATCTCTGAGATCTAGGTGTTCATACAGACGGACGGACGGACGGACGGACGGAAGGACGGACGGACGGACGGACGGACAGACGGACAAGGCTAAATCGACTCGGCTGTTGATGCTGATCAAGAATATATATACTTTATATGGTCGGAAATAATTCCTTCTGCCTGTTACATACATTTGCACGACTTTAGTATACCCTTTTTACTCTACAAGTAACGGGTATAATAAGATGTTCTTATCTCTAATTGCATTTCCAGTTTTCAAGTAGCTGTAAAAAAGCACAAAAAGATCGATTTTTGTCATGTCTGCAAGTGTATCAAAATTATACGACACATTTCAATTACTGCGGCTGGAGAGAAAGGTTTGGTTTTAAAGGCCTGTATCCAGCACTGCGGAAAATTCCTGCCAGGAATTTGCTATTTATTTCTTGTGTGTGTGGAACATAACTAAAAGAGTGTGACCACGCACCGAAAGGGTGGAAGGTCACTCTGATCAATCAGCTGTTAAGCGCTGTTAACTATTTGAATTTAAATAAATTTAAAAAAAATGAATAGTATTTTCTGGAGGAAGCATGCCGCTTGGAGTATGTGCTACATACTTTATACTAGGGGATGATAAACCGATGGCATGACACTTTGCTGTGTGTCCCGGATGGCACAAAACATCACTGCAGTATGCTGTGAGCTGCATTACTTTATAATGCAATCTTCTCCAAAGTAGTATGACCTCTTGGTTGTACGCCAATCAAATGAAGTGTTTCATCGTCGGATACAAGATTGTCTAAAAACATCCGCATTTATATTAAGGATTTTGTCAACTCAATGGCCAGATCAGTACGGATAACGTGGCTAAATACCTTGGCGTGTCTCTGAACCGACGCGACGCGAAGCTTGACTAGAAACGTCCATGTAACTCGGGCAGTGGCTACTGTTGCAGCTCCATGGGCTTCTTAAGCCTCGAAGCGGTGGATCTGGGCGATTACGTTACGGGGTACTGCATGATCCACTGCCCTCAAGAAACTACAGGCATCTATGTGGGGTCCCTGGTATGTGATGCATACAACTACATACAGCGGCGTGGACGCTTCGCCATTATGCGCCCAAATTAATATGCACACAAAGGTATGCAGGTATCATGACCAAGGTGCACCACTCCAATAGATTTGCCTATGATCTGGCGACACACAGATGAAGAAGGCGTCTTAACGGACGACATCTCTCCGACCTTTGTGTTTATGGAAAGCATCCGTCTGGCGGCCTCATCAATTTGGCATAAGTGTGCCTTCCCTACCAATCTTTGCACGCTGATGGTTCCCCAGCCAGATGACAGCTTATAACAAACAAAATATAAAAGCATTCCCCCCAAAATTTTCGCTCATCACATCCAAAATAATTGTTGGCAATATATTCCTGCGCTGTGTATCAGCTGTTCTTTTCATCCACACACGCTATCGATATGCCAACTATCGATAAGAAACTGTGGATTACGTTCATGTTGCTGGATACACAAGAAAGAAAAAACTAAAAATTCCTGCCACAGTTTTTTTTTATGAAGTTTGACAGGAATTTTTAGTTTCCGCGGTGCTTTCCTCCACCATTCTATTTTTTCATTCTGTTACAAAAAAATTTTAAAAAAAATGCCGCGTGGACGTTTGTTATCCGACGAGGAAAAGGGAAGGATAAGATCCTACAACGATGCTGGCTTTAATGCAAGCCAAATATCGCGGTAAATCGGTCGAACACGTTGTGTTATCACCAAATTTTTGAGCAATCCGGATGAATATGGTGTGAAGCATAGCTCTGGAAGAAAACCCAAGTTGTCTGACCATGAAAAACGTCGCATATTACTTAAAGCTAGCAAATCGTTTTCTTCGTGCTCCACACTTGCCGCATGTTGCAGTACGCCTATGACACGGATTATGGTTTGGCGGACGCTGCAATCATCGGAGTGCATTGTCAGAGGAGTCTCCGTTGCACACAAACGGGGGAGCAAAACGGACCATAGACATTTTTAATACCACTTGAACGGTAAAACTGAAATTGCTCATTTTTTAGATAAATGCTAATAACTTCTACAATTTCTAACAGATTTCAATATATAAACACTTTTTGAATTTGTTATACATTAGGTTACATCATCCAAAAGAGAAAGAAATTTTCGAAAATTTTTTTCTTGGTGAAAATAACGGTGTTGTTTGCGGTTTTTTCAAATTTTCGATAAAAATGAAACAAAATTCTCGATATCTTTGTAATTAGCAGCTACACCACAAATTTGACATTGAAATGATGTATGAACGATTGAAAGATAATTTTATTAGCTTTAATTTGGTGTACATAACTTGTTCATAAGTTATTTCGTAATTGAGATAATTGAAATTAAGTGAGAGTTTCTTTTTCAAAAATGCGAAAAACGGTAAATTTATACTGAGAAATTTAAGCCCATATTTGGATTTAGCGCGTGATTTTACATAAGGAGTGATATCAATTTGCATAGGATGAAAAATCGTGTAAACTTGTGTAATTAACCAAATCCAACAAATTGACAAGTGTCGTATAATTTTGATACACTTGCAGACATGACAAAAATCTAACTTTTTTGCTTTTTTAATCGCTACTTGAAAACGCGAGATGCAATCAGAGATAAGAATATCAGATTTTAAGCAGAATTCATTAAGCTTTCATTTTGCATACTTGATTTCGTTGTATAATGCTTTCACATTCTCCTACGAGGGTCGAAACTATAATTTTCATGGTGTCGTATAATTTTGGGCAGGAGTGTAGTAGTCGGACGGAGGTAATAACAAATAGACACTAACACAATTATGAGCCATTAAACCGCACAACAATTGTTGTTAACCGATTAATTAATCAGGCTCGGCAGTTTGCTTAGCAAAATAAGAATGACGCTGGCCTAATTATAAAGGCTTTAAACACACTGAAACTACAAAGTCAAAGTCCATAAAAGGACAGCTATGCCTCCTGCTTCAAAGAGAATGAAAATAAAGCGGAACTAACAAAAGATTCATGAAACGTTATATGGGTATAGAAGAAGAAGAAGAAGAAGATGTAAATACGTATAAGTTTCAAAGTAAATTGCTTAAATGAATTAATTAAAATAAAACTTTTTTCATATTAAATGTAATCGGTTAAGACTTTATTAATTTATTAAATATTATTCACAAAGAGAGATTTGTAATGAAATAAAAACGCACGTTAGTACACAGTCTTTATAAAAAATGTTAGTCTGAAATATACAGCCATTCCGATCTCATATCGCAAAATTTCAAATGAAAAGTAATACAAAATAAATTTTTAACATTTTATTAATATTTTTTAAGCTATTTTAGATTGTTTTTCTGGACTCTCCAGTACAATTTGAATTAAACTCCTGTCTTAAACCATGTTTTACCTCAACTTTTCTGAATTTACAGAAACTGCAAACTACAACTGGGGCGATAACCGAAAATCTGCTTTAGTTGCTTCTGCCACGTGAAGTGATACAGAATGAATTGGGAATGAAACAGAATCTAAAACAAGGAGTGGCGAATTCTGATGCTCTTAAAATTTAGTTTGTACGAATTTGTTTAAGTCGCAAAAGTAAGTGAAAACCGGAGCCCAGCTGATACTGACTAAAGCACAAGAATTCGCTCAAATAAAACTTAAAAATTTGTTCGCCCTTCGATTAAATTTGACTTTTTCGAATAAAATGGTTATCTATGCTTCAAGTACTACTGAATTGCTTTACCTTGCCTGTTTATAATTAGAAGTAACATTTTCAGTTTTCTAACAAGTTTTTACTTTCTTATCGCTTGCACAAAATCTGCCTAATATAAGCCCTACCATTCTTAATAGAACACTTAATATTAAACCTAACCCCACTATAACCAATAAGGTAACTGCACCCAAAATACCCCATGTATCCAATCCATGCAATTGCATAAAGCTCAAGTCACGCGAAGCTGATCTCATATGCTTAGCTCCATTGTGTCTCAGTACATATTCCGTCCACCAGATGGCGCGTTCTAAAGCGGTTTCTTTCTGATCGCGATAAAGTTTAGACTTTAATTCAGCTGCCTGGGCATAGCTTTCGTTGTGTAGCAATTCCAGTATCTGCGACTTTAGTTCAGTGGCATTCATACCCCATAGATCAGCGCTGAGACCATAGCCCGCCTGCTTGGCACGCTCCACATTCAAATGCTGATCATAAAAAACCGGCAGACCCAGCACGGGTTTGCCAAAGTACACACTTTCAATGGTACTCAGCAGACCTCCATGGGTAATGAATAGCTTAACATTTGGATGCGCCAAGATATCGGGTTGAGGAAACCATTTGCTAATTAAAACATTCTCAGGTTTATTCTCCAATTGATCTTGCTCGAACTTCCATAGAACACGCTGCTCCAGTCCAGCAAAAATATCCATCAAGATTGCAAGTGTTTCTTTCGGTAAATCTGCACTTTTTATATTCGAGCCCATTGAAAAGTAGATGACTCCTGCCTTGGAGTGCTCCACAAATTTGGCTATATCCGCGGGTAATTCCTGGGTCTTTCTTTGTTGTTGCAGATGCAGACCGCCCACTTCAATCATATTGGGCAGATAGGGTCGAGCATAGCTGAGGCTGAAATGCTGACCCAGCAACATAAGCGAAAAGCCATCCATGACCTGTTCCAGTGTCTGCTTTGCCTGGGGAAAGTATTGATCATACAGACGCTTCTGGCTGGGCAAGTGAATCAGACGCTTGTGTAGCCACAATACAGAAGCTTCCCACACGTTCCATAAACGCTGCTCGAAATTCATGTGCTCAGTGCGTGAGGAGAGCAGCATGGGATTATAAGATAGTGGAGAAATGTTGCCCATAAGCTCATCAATATGTCGATCTGTGCCATATGATGAAATGCCTATGGTGAGGGCATCAAAATGTTGGGCCAAACCAAACAAGGCCTCAGTTTGTACGGTTTCCATAACAACCAGATCAAAAGTTTCCTCACTTTCTAATAATGCCTTAACAGCTGCATCTTCAAGAATATTTGTAATGAGCAGGATAAGAAATTCGGTGGTCAAGGTCAGTGTTTTCCATTGGCTAGCCTGCTGATCGAAGTCCTTAAAGGAGTAGGCTATAAGATAGGGGAGTTAAATTAGGGATATCTTGAATTGTATTAGTGTTGAGTACAGTTTATGAGTGAGCGAACGAAAGCGAGCAAGTTGGCATGTTCTTCTTTGGCTAATCTATTGCTCAGTCATTGACTCAGCTTTGAGCTTTAAGTGAGCAACTGAACAACGCAGCTCACTTTAAGCACACTCAAAAGCAACAGTTTTACCCAACACTAATTCGGCTCCATTATCTCACCCGCCATTAGTTCATGTATCTTGTTGGCTCCTATGACACGGAAATTCGGCTCTTGCTGTTCACTTCCAAATGTATTAATCACTGTAATCTGATGACCTCTTAATGACAACTCTTTTAAATATTGTTCGGCAAATATATATTGCGATTTGCCAGTGAACGGAAATACTGCTAAGATCTTAGCACTTTCCACGGCCGTATCCAGGCAAAGCACTAGGGCTATGCTAAACCAAAGGCACAGCTTCATGTTTGCTCAACCGATTGATTTCACTATTTAACGAGAACTAAGCCAACCCCACAATTTGTATTTAATTATAGCTGAACTTTGCTTGATAGCATTTAAAAGTAAGAGTCTCAAAAATTGCCTAATCAATGGAGCGTAACATACAAAAATTGGTATTTTAATTTGTTGTTGTCTTTTTCGATTGTTTATATTTATAGAACAGCGCTCAATTTGCGATGTCCCAGGCGCGACGGCAGTTTGTTTACTAATTTGTTAGGTTGTTATGCAAGTCAAGAGAGAGAGGAAATAGCCTCTCAAATGAGATATCTCTCTCTTTTTCTCATTATTTTACTCTCTTTCTCTTTTTTCATATATTCAAGTCTACCGATTAGATATCAATTTTCTATGTGTGAGTGTAGTATGAGCTTAGGGGTTACCCTCAATTCACATTAATATTCTGGGAGTGCAATGAGTTATTTTCTACATAAATTGTTAAGTGTATCGGTTAAAAAACAAACCAAACGTATTAACAAGAAATTTTGATCAAAGTGAAAATTTGTAATTTTTACATGCACATTACAGGGACCCTCAGCTACGAGGATTTGGCGCCAGGGGAATCAAATTCAAACCGCTTGATCAAACTTAGGAGATGACTGGCCTGCAGTTGATGGACTTCTATGCCCAGCTTAAGCAATATTTGCCCATCATTCGGGACTCTTCCGTCCATATACGCTCAAAAAAAAAGCAAAACGATTCGGTCTTAAAAAACCGCTCTTGATTTTATCCTGTTTCTGTCTAGAATTTTGTAAGAACGATTCGCTCTTGCAAATTCTTACTTTGAGTAGGAATCGTTTCGTCGTCGCACAGTGGCCCAAATAGCCAATCTAGCGGGATTTAAGTCGAGTTTCAATTATTGAAAATTCCGATTTTTTTCTTTCTTATAGTTTACAACACTTGTCAAAGCTTATAAAAGCTTTTGAATGAGATTTTATGTGCATTTCTGATCTGCTGCGAGCTTTCTAAGTGAACATATGTTGAGCACGTGGCCTGCAAAGATTTGGCAAACAAATAGAAATTTATTGACTAAATGCCTTTGTTTTACATTCAGATAAGGTATGTACAAAATAAAAATTATATGTTTGTGACCCGACTTTTCAAGTTGTTTACGTATGGTTTGGACTATAACTAACGGCGTTCAATCTTGCTCAAGCTGATATTAGCATATATGTAAAGTGTAAGTCCTTGTGGTGTAAAAAAAAAAAAAATAAAAAAAAAACTACGACCAAATATTTATTGATATTCAGGGGTGCCACAGAATTCACTTTCGCTCTAAATTCGCTCGAATTTGATTTCGCCCTGCCACAGAGCTTGTTTTCGAGTGATTTGCAAATCGCGCACTCTTGAGTCGGCGATTTGTTTAAAAAAGACCATAAAAAATGCATTTAATAAAAATAGGGCTTATTGAGTCTTCAAGGGTGTTCAATTTGTAAATAATATACATCAAAAAATTAAATATTTAACATGTTAAGTTTATTAAATAAGCATTTTACTAAATCGCTGGTAAAATCGCTAGTCAATTCGCTAGTGAAATTAGTCATTCACTGCAACTCACCAAATCGCTAGAATTACAGTGTTGCCACCTTTTAACATTTGAATTTCGAAATTAATCGAACTTTACTTTAAAGTTAATACAATATCGATTTTTGTGTTAAAACAAAGATAAAAAAATTAGATTAACTAGCAATAATTTTTCCGTTGATCTTTTGCTTAATTATTGTGCAATTTGTAAGTCGATTGCTGTCAATCTGAGTTGAATATAGTGGCAACGCCGGCGCCAAAGTAATGACGAGAAGCCGCTCAAATGTTGGCTTTTATTATTCTTCCGAAATTGTTATAAAATTAATTATAAAGGGAAAAGCATCGAACAGATGTCCAGAGCGAAATTTGCTTGGCTTTTATGAAGGAGATTAAAGACTTGGCCCCCAATGTCACAATGGGCGACATGGAAGTTGCGGCTGCAGCCTGGAAAGAACTGACTTTAAGTCTGACCAACTTTTCCTAAGATTGCTTGAATTGAACAATGCGTGTCCGGCCCAATGTTATTTTCGAGCACAGCATCATTACCCTTATGCTTTTGCCTACGTATATCGTCTGACTTAGAAAGACGGTCCGGTGCACTCCTAGCCTCTTCTCACGGATTTGCTTCTTCCCTTAATCGTCGATTGTCATCTGACGTGCGAGAGGGATTTCTTTAATTAAAGCAAAACTCTTGCCTTCATATACGTACGCCGTTCTCTCGTATCCGTACAGCAGCTAGAGTTGCAAGGTATCATTTTTATTTTGGCGGGCGGAAAATTTGAATTTTTTGTGTGGGAATAACAAATATTTAACTCAGTTAAAGAAAATTATGTTTGTTTTGTTAAAAAAGGACTAACCAAATTGCTTACATTTCAAAATAGTAATAAATCCGCATTTGAAGTCTTAAACTAATTTGCTCTTTTGGGGTGTCTACCCTATGCAGTCAAGTTCGAAAGGGTTTGTGAACTAGCTTAAAAAATGAAATCGCTCGAAGTTCTGTGGCATGGCGAAAATATTTCAGCGATTTGGCAAATCGCTAGAAGCCAAATCGCTAGTGAATTCTGTGGCACCCCTGATTATAGATGACGCATGTGAAACAAAAAACGATTGTTTTTGGGAGCTGACATTGGATGCAAATGTGTGCTTCTCGCTGCCTGTACGAGGAAACATACAGGTCTGTTCCCATTTCCGAGTGGATTTAAAAAGTAAAACGATTGTAATTCCGAATCGTTTTCATTTGATGCTCCCGTTTCCGAGTGAAATAGAAATCGATTTACTTTTCGAATGAAAGTTCGAATTGTTTTCGAACTATAATTCAGCAATGGTAACATTAACAAATTCGATCAGCAGTGCGCATGCGCTGATGCGGAATTGCGAACAGCTCGGTTTCATTTCGATCGTTTTTGCTTTCGTCTACATGCAATTTCTGGAGTACAACTTTAAAATAATTAATTTCAAATCAAATTGAATGCCCAATATTTTAATGGTTACTTTAAAATCTTCTCAAAATATGACTTATTAATATAAAAATATTGGATTGATACAAAATATAACCGTTGACATGAAAATTGTCAATTACTTTTCATTTCACTCACTCAAAGGCAAAACTTTTAAAACCGAATAAATCGATCGTTTTTCGGAAACGGGAACAGCTACCAATTTCGATTCCACATGATTTGATCGAAATCGAAAACGGGAACAGGCCTGATATATTGAAATTTAGCTATACGTTTTCTAAATTAGCTATACGACTGAGCGTAAAAGTTTATACAATAGATATTATAGATGACACATGTGACTCAAAGAACTATTTTTCTTGGGAGCTGACATTGGATCCCACAAAAAAAGTTTGTATGAGATGCGGTATCTATATATGAAGTGTCTTTGCTACGACCAACTGTTATTGGTATGAAGCCCTTGAAGCGAGGAATAAAAAATTACGAAATTTACGGCAAAATCATACCCGAAAAGACAATAGATGCAATACGATGGAAGATGTCATGAAATAAATATTTGCAGAAAAGATGTTAAGTTGGATAAAGCCATAACTGGGTTACTTGCTAATGTTGAAAAAACCTTCAATGATTCAGATTCGTCAGATTCTGATTAATAACTTATTTATAAGCACATCTAAATGTTTTTTTGCTTCATATGTTTAAAATAAATAACATAGAGACTTAAAATGTTAGAAACTTAAATATGTATATGATTAAGTTGTATGGGACCTATGATATATAGTTGACCTAAAAAATTGAAATTTGGAGAATAAGTGATTAATTCGATAAAAACGTTAAGCTTAAATGTTCATTAAAATATATATTTAATTACTCGAGTTATTAATTAAATTCCGCTAGCAGCACTGTTTGGCCCACTGTGCGTCGTCCGTGTGTTCAGTCTTGGGGTCCCGAGTTCAAGTCCCAGTAAAATAAGTAAAAAAAAACGATATCTATGTCCACAAATTCAGTCGCTTGGTAGGGTCGGTCGTGTCTCTGAACAACACTCTTAGCTCCGTACTTTTGAGAACGAAAGCTCTTGATTCAAGAGTGAAATTCTCTACTTTTCTCTGAGTGTATTTTGAGCTCTAAAAGTTCTTCAAAAATCCCTTATCATGCTTAACATATCCAAAGCGTTCTTGAAATCCAGAATTTAAGTATTTTCAAAAACGCTCTTAAATCAAGAATTTTTTGTACTTAAATCAAGAATTTTCTGGAATATTGAAGTATTAAAACTGAATATTCTTGATTTAAGTACAAAAATTCTTGATTTTTCTCTCAGTGTAGTGATCTATGGTGCCAATCTTGTGGTTCTCTCACTGTCGCCCATCATTAATGTTGATCATTCAAAGATCTTGCTTAAGACCAAGAACGTGGTTATCGAGTGCACAGCCACGGATCTTGCCAAGGCCAAGGTAGTACTGGAGCATTGTGCCCAGAAGTTTACTGTTGAGCCTTATGTGGTCCAACCAGACGTACTGAATGTACTTAGAGGAACGGATAAAGGGCGACTTGCTGATTGCAATGATTCCCCCAACGGGACATGATGTGATCCACGTAAATTTCGCGATTTTTGGGAAAGTTCGTGTTGACCGAAGAGTAAAAGGACTGATTATCTTCCGCCGCGACTGTACTTCATTTCGCTCTACATGTTTCAAAAGGCACGCGATTAAATTCTGTGTGAAACTCGTTAAATCTGCGACAGAGACGTTTGATATGATCAAGCAGGTTTACCCAGATGTTGCTTTAGCAAGAAGTGGTGTGTTTCGGTGGCACCAGGTCTTTTTGGAGGGCCGGGAAGATTTTCGAGTTCGATAAACACAGAAAATGTGTTTCGTGTGCGCAAAGTTTTGAACTCAGACCGTCGACTAAGTAAATTTACCAAAATCTGTGGTTATGACACTGTGACGGAGCATTTGAACATGTGCAAGGTGTGCGCGAAGATGGTCCCAAAAGTAAATTTATCAAATTCTGTGGCTATGACATTGTGACGGAGCATTTGAACATGCGCAAGGTGTGCGCCGAAATGGTCCCAAAAGTGAACTCGAAAAGTGACCAAATTGAACCTGACTAACGCCGGAAGACCAACGCTTACGAAGACGCCCCACAGCCCAGATGTGGCCCCGTACTTTTTTTTTCCTTGCCTGAAAAGGCCGATGAAAGGCAAGCATTTTGAGACGACTGAGGTTATCCAAGCAGCACACCGCGGCTCTCAAGGCTATTCCAGAAAATGCCTTCCGTGACGCCTCCAAAGCTTGGAAATCGCGCTGGCAGCGCTGCATCGACGCAGAAGGCGCCTATTTTGAAAGTTTTTAAAGAATTCTAACGATTGACTCAATGAATATTTTTAAATCAACTCAATCCTACTACATTCCGGACAAACCCTGTACTTACCCTCTACTATTGCAGTCTATCAAACCTGCATAACAATTTTATGAATAAGAAAACTTGATATTTTTGTTGTTTAATTGTTTGATCTACACCTCCTATGAGGTAACTACATTCTCATTTCCAATCTTTGCCATATTTTGGACTGTTCAGTCTACGCCTATTTTCAAAAATTTTAATTGACCTAAAAATTATGAAAATTTGATAGATGACAATTGAATACTCGGTTCAAAATTTCGACGGCAGTTGCCGTATAAGCGTTCTCATTTCGTTTTGAAATCCTACAACTTTACATATCAAGTGACGTTGTTGTTGAGTTGTTTAGAAACTTTGACGGTTTGAAATCGAATACTGATAGCCAAGCGGATCAAAATCGTGAAATAATTACAATTTTCTTCTAACATAATCAAGTAATCTCTGACATAAATGGCACTTCACATATAAACGTACACTAATCTAATTGGAAATCTATAAGTTCATACGGAAGTCGATATGTGGAACACAACCTATTATATCATATACATTTCATTTTTAATAAACTCAAAATTTGACATTTCCATTCTATACTTGTACTTACTCCATATTATACTTGTTTATGTGGTTTTCAAAACAACAGGGAATAATGAAGATTATACGAGAAGGCCAAGCTAACTTCGTCTGTGCCGAAGTTTTTATACCCTTGCAAATGTTTTAATACATCAGAGTTTAAGAACGCCAGCATTAAAACAAACAATTTTTCTAAATAAAACCCACTTTTCGACCGCTAGTTCCTATGACAGCTATAACATATAGTAATCCGATTTTAGCCAAAACTTCCAAATCTTTGTAAAAGCGCATAATATTAATAATTGCTGAAGTGAGACACGTTAACATTAAAAACAAAAAAGTTTTTCTCATTAAAACCCACTTTTCGACCGATAGTTTCTATGGCAGCTATAAGATATAGTCATCCGATTTTGACCAAAACTTCCAAAATCTTTGTAAAAGCGCATAATATTAATAATTGCTGAAGTGAGACACGTTAACATTAAAAACAAAAAATTTTTCTCATAAAAACCCACTTTTCGACCGATAATTCCTATGACAGCTATATGATATAGTCCTCCGATTTTGACCAAAACTTCCAAATCTGTATAATAGCGTTTAATATTAATAATCGCTGATGTGAGACACGTTAACATTAAAAACCAAAAAATTTTTCTCATAAAAACCCACTTTTCGACCGATAGTTCCTATGACAGCTATAAGATATAGTCATCCGATTTGGACAAAAACTTCCTAATCTATGTGAAAGCGTATAGAATTAATAATTGCTGAAGTGGGGGCCGTTAACATTAAAAACAAAAAAGTTTTTCTCACAAAGACCCACTTTTCAACCGATAGTTCCTATGGCAGCTATAAGATATAGTCATCCGATCCGGTCGGTTCCGACATATTAGCAGTGTGCAGTAAAAAGAAGACTCTGTGCAAAGTTTCAGCTCGATAGCTTTAAAACTGAGAGACTAGTTCGCGTAGAAACAGACAGACGGACAGACGGACAGACAGACGGACGGACAAAGCTCAATCGACTCAGCTCGTCGTCCTGATCAAGAATATATATAGTTTATAGGGTCGGAAATGAATATTTCTATGCGTTGCAAACTTCTGGGCAAAATTATAATACCCTTTGCAAGGGTATAAAAAGACTTAAATTAACTTTAATATGATGGAATTTTAGTTGGGACTTAATAATAATAAATCTCCTAGTACATTTTCATCGATATTGGCTCTTAAGTCTGATCAAACAAACTCCAATTTGGAAAATGTTCATTCTACTAACACTTTTGTGGGTGGAACTGCTAAAACTATTCGTGCTATGCTTAAGTTGACTTTTCTGATAAATGTTCCAATATTAAATAATCTTTAGGTAAACGCTAACAATCGATATTTTACTTTTTTATGGAATTGAATGAATATCCGTTATGTTTTCTTTAACGTTTTGAATTTCGGTATAACATTAAATGAGATTTATCTACATTTTTTCCTTCTTCTGATAGTAGGTTTGATTCCTGGAATCTAAGAAATCTAATTCAAAAATATGCGGAGCTTTTCTTTCCAAAGAGTTGAAAATTACTGAGCAATGTCGTTCTCCCTTTTTTCAACCCTAATTTTGCATGCCTGCCAGCCATACTCATTTCTATTTCAAGCCAATCTCAAGTAAAGATAAAAAGTTAATGTTCGAGTATTAAGTAAGTTGATCTCCAACGGATAATACAATCCAAAGACTTGGGTTATTACTATTTTGGGTCATTAGCAAATTTAATAGGGTTGATGTTCTAAGCTTTTTTACAACAACTCTGCTTTTCCAAGTATTTTCGTAATATTTTAAAGCTAATTGCTGATTTTGCTCACTATTCGCTAGTAACTCAATACCTAGCTGAAGTGAACCTAACCGATCCATTTTGTTTTTCGCTTTTTGCTTCGGTTCGGCATTTTTAAAACACACCGGATCTGTTTACAATTCGGTTCAAGAGCGAAAAAGGCGATAAAAATGCAATTAAAATATGGAAAGCAACTGGTGTAACAAAAGAAATCATAAAGTATACATGCTGAGCTCTAAAATCGTATAACCGCCTACTGCGCCGCGCGTTTAACTGTAATTGATTTGTTTTTCCTAAACTTTTGTGTAGAAACTACGAGCAAACCCGCAGAAGTAAGAATAGAATTTGGTTCAGTCACTTTTAAGTTTAAAGCATACAAAAAAAGTACGATCCAATTTGTATATTTAGAAAAAACATATGCGGTTTGAATGAAAATTTAATTTTTTAATTTACTTCAAGCGAAAAGTTCTTGGAAAACGAATGCATTATTTCAGACTTAAACATGCCTACGAGTACATGGTTAAAACTTATCTCTAAGCATTCAGAATACTAGCAAATAAATTTGTTGTCTATAAAATAATTTGTTGTGTGTGCGGTTATTTAATCAGTCATTGCAATGTTATAGTGACATTTTAAAGGGCGCAAAATCATATCAGAGACAAATGAAAAAGTAAACAAAGCAAAAGGGAAATAATGATAGCTTAAATTCTACAAACCACATATGTACATATAAACGTACACTTAAAATAGTTGTAAAATTGATTACCAACAAAAAGCCATAAAGATAAGATAATAAAACTGGTCAGCTTGTTTGTAGTCTTGGGACTCATAAAAAAATCGACAAGTGCAAGTAGAATATTAACCCTTTAAGTCTAAATCTTTAGCGAATGGTAGAGATCAATTCAACACTATTTTCAAGGCACTCTTGGAAGACACTTGTCTTAAGGCACAATTACAATCGATATATATATGCTGCGAAACGCTGCCAAAGCTTTATAATCCGTCTCAGACACCATTCCCACTTGCAGAATACAAACACCATGAGACCCACAATTAGGAAGAGTCTTAGAAATACTATCAGCAGCTTGTCCAGATTATAGTATTCGATGAACTTCATGCTCGATTGCGATACACGCATATGGGGAGCTCCATTATAGCGTATCACATACTCCGTCCAGTAGATGGCCGTATCCAAGGGATGCATTGGCTGATCACGAAAAAGTTGCGACAGAGCCAAAGCCTTCCGTTGATATTCAGGCTGTTCGATCATCTTGTCGATGACTTTTTCCAAATCCTGTCGCGTCAGGCTATTAATGTCAACCAATTCGACCGCACCCATTTCCAACATGCGTTCAAAATTTCGAAATTGATCAAAGAAAAGTGGCATTCCGATTACCGGCTTACCATAGTAGGCCGCCTCAATGACACTGAGTATGCCTCCATGACTAATAAACAGCCTCACATTGGGATGGGCCAGAATGGCCAGTTGGGGCAGCCACTTGGACATGTAAATACTCTCGCTGACATTAGGCAATGGTTGACCCTCAAATTTCCATATCACACGCTGAGGCAAAGCCTCGAAGCAATCCAAAAGTGTTCTAATCGTGGCTTCTGGCAAATCCTTACTCTGCATTTCAATGCCTAAAGTAAAATAGATCACACCATGCGGGGCCTGATCAATAAACTCCAGTAGATCGGCTGGCAAGGGAGGATTCTCTTTTGGTATATGCATTCCTGCCACCTCTATCATTCCCGGAACATTCGGTCTAGCCTGAAACAAGCTAAAATGTTGATTGAGCAGCATGAGATCGAAGCTCTGGCGTATTTCTGCAAAGCTCTGGGAAAGATGCCCGAAGAAGCGCTCGTGCACCAGACGATGTTTGGGCAGATAAATCAAATGCATCAGCAGCCATTCCTCAGCCATGTAACACCAATTGTAAACCCGATCCAAGATCGTTTCCACTGTTCTAAATCCCAAAGGCATGATGGGCTCATATATTGACGAGGCCCCATATCCAATCAAATCATCCAAATACCAATCGGCTCCATAAGTGGAAAGACCCACAAGCGAAGCATTGAAATGTGCTGCCAGTCCAAATAGGGAATCGACCTGCGAGGGCTCCAAAACAACCAAGTCGTAAGTAACCTTTGAGCGCAGCAAAGTTTGCACCTCCATATTCTCCAGAATATTCAGGCTAATTTTGATCAAAAGCTTACGTAAGACATTTGCTTGGATCCATTTATTGGATGAGCTAGCAAATTCTTCAGGAATCCACACTAGAATGACAGAAGAGAAGAAAAGAAAGCTTAACCAATAACAAGAAGGTAAAAACAAGTATGAAAGTCGGTCAAGCCTGACTAGAATATACAAAGTTTGTGTATGTTTGATCAATTTGAGCTAGAAGCCACACAAAAGTGACAAAAAGCCATTATGTGTGAAGTGCTGCCTATCGCCTTTCCGCCCGGTGCTACCTATCATAATTGTTTGTTTTCCTTATAACTCGACTACCGTTCATTCGATCTTTATCATTTCTTCCGCAAATCGATAAATAAACTCTGGAGCAACACTATAGCCGCACCTTGTTTTTCAGTGTACGCATAAAAACAGTAGAGCTAGAAAAACTTTGCGATTACCGATTGAAAAGCGTTAAAAATGAGAGAAAATAAATGACAAACATCAACACTCTTAGTGCAAAAATTAACCGTTATGTTTCGATTGTTTCAATTTGTGCGCGATGCATCACTATAGCCGCACAATTTAATTTCTTATTCTGTGTTGGCGGCGATTTAATTTGCGTACACTTGGTTGAGTAACTATTTGTAATCAATTTGTAAATATGCCAAGTGGGGCCAGTGCTGTCAGATGTCCCGAACGGCCAAATTCTGGCGCTCAAAAGTAAGAATTGCTCATTTCGTGAAATTGTCTAAGGAATTGGTCGCTCCGACAAAGTTTTGCGAAATTTTTGTAAAAATTGAAATGAAAATGGAAAAAAAGACACGGAGGGCGAAAGCCGAAGATAAGTTTAATACAGAGTACTAAATATGCGTAAAAGATACGAAAGGAAAAGAAGGTAAAAGGAAGGCAGTGGGCGTGGCAAAATATAAAAATAAATTTATCTTCCTTCAAGTATTAGAAGTGTACATCAAAAATCTGTCTCTTACAAGATCTGATACTGATACTGAGATCTCTTCGTTCATGCTGACAGACAGACGGACAAGACTATATCGACTCGGCTGTTGATACTGATCAGGAATATATATTATTTATTTATGACAGGTATGATGAAGCATGCTGAGAAAAACACAAGTAAGAGCGTTGCAGTCGAGTGGCCCAACTCCGAAATACCCTGTACAATTAAACACACATACAAACACACACACATACTCAAACGCGCGGAAACACACACACGCATAACTTTGGTGTTTTTGCTCGGATCTGATTGCGCTTTTTAGAATGGATAGATAAAAGTCCTAAGATAATATAATATATTGAGCCACAAGGTTGTAACTTGAACCGTCCGTCTAAACGCGTCGATCTCGGAGACTATAAGAGATGGATATACAAATTTTTGCATGTACATTAGACCGTACCTGCCTTATATGAAAAGTAATTTTTTGTCTAGTTCTAAGCACAACATGGCTCAAAAATTCTATATTTTATCGAAAATTTGTCAAAAATCCAAAATCAGATGCATTGAGGTTTGATGGCCTCGAGAAGGCTTTAAGAGATCCAATTTCCCTTAATTTTGTTTTTTGAGCTGCTAGAAACGTCATAGTAGGCAGACAAAAATTTTGTGAAAGTTGTAAAAAAAATTATTTTAACATGTCGTACAATTGATTCAGCAACACAATCGGACGGAACCAAATTGATGATTATTGCTGATTACGTAAGATGTAATGCGACGTGATTTATACTGATTTTAGTAATGCTTTTGACTCTGTCAATCACTCCTTGCTGCTTCACAAACTGAGTTTAATTGGTTTTCCAACTAACATTCTTATTTGGATCTCTGATTACACTAGTTTACAAAAATAAAAAAAATAAATGACCCATTTCAACTGAAATATTTTTGTAGTGTAGTTTAGAATGGAAAATCGATTTCAAAAATTTTTTCATGGCTCCGTTTTTGAAATATGAATTTCTTTCACTTTTTCGGTAGGTGCTCTTACATTTTAAGCCATATCTGACTTCATAATTGTCAGATGGAGTTAAGCAAGATATGAATCGAAAGGTAATTGAACTCCGTGCCATTCGAACAATTGGCATCGGCCATAAAAAGTGTGGTTTCTGACACCAGAAGCCGAATGACCGATGAGCACATAACTCAACGCGTCTTCCTAAAATCTTTGTCTAACGATTACACTATGTCTCAAAATTTCAAAAGTTTTTGTATCCGGCATTTTTAGCAATTGATCCTCATGTAAAATTTCACGCTGAATTCAAATGTTCCAGTTTATACATATCGGTTGACTAATATCAGAGAAAACGGCGTTTTAGTAGACCTACCTTTTTTCAAAACACTAAAATTGAAAATTTAGCTATATCTCAAAAACCGTTTTACTTTCCACATATCTGAGAGCAGATTTGAATTCAGCGTGAAATTTTACATACGGATCAACTATTAATAAGCCGGGATCAAAAAATTGTTGCATAGTGTTATTGGTAACATCAGAAGTTTTTAAGTTTCGAAGATTTAACTGAATAAGTTTTTTTTGCTTTGTAGTTCGAATGCTCTAGTTTGAAAGATAATGAATTAAAAAAAGTAAACACTGCTTTCGTTCCATTAATTTAATTTCATGAATAAGTTTTCAGAACTTCTTATGTTATATATAAAATAAAAAATTAAAATCTTTTGTTAATTTAATTAATATACATTAAATCTATAATTTTTTGCGCAGTCAGATTAAAGTTCTTATTACTCTTCAAACGACGCCTCATTTACCTCAATAGACCTGATCATTGTTATGATCCGGCCTTTTATTGAAAAATTTCGAAAATATCGATAACATCGATGTTTTTGACACCAAAAAACATTTATATCGAAATGACAATTTTTCAATATCAACAAAAATATCGATATAGATATTTTTTAAATATTCGACAACCCTAGTTTTCAGAGATTGAGCGGCAGTCTGAACCAGTGGCGTACGCAAACCCCCCAAAAGTTGTAGAGGATTTTGTTTACTTTGGAACGACGATAACCAGCGACAACAACATCAGTCTGGTAATCCGACCGATGCTACTACGGGCTAAGTATAGAGCTCAAGAGTAGAGACCTCAAGCGAAGAACAAAATTAGCCATATACATCATCCCAGTCCTGCAATACGGCGCAGAAGCATGGACAATGACAGCAGCGGGTGAAGCGGCGATTGGCGTGTCGAACGAAAGATTCTTCGGAGGATTTATAGACCTTTAAAAGTTGGCGATGATTTCTGCATTCGAAAGAATCGCGAACTGTATGAGCTCTACGGGGACACCTGTCTGGTCAAGCGCATAGAGCAACAACGGCTGCGCTGCTTAGGACATGTCACCAGGATGGACGAAGAAGCTCTAGTAAAAAAGGCGTATGAATCGAAGACGGCCGACTATGGAGGAAGAGGCAAAAAGGGGAGACCTCGACTAAGATGGTACGACCAGGTGCGGGCAGACATTGCCAAGCTTGGTGACCAACTGCACTCAGAAAATTATTTTTCTATATTTAAGAAAATCGCCTAAAATCGAAATCGCACTTCAATTTGGAAAAATTTCTATATTTGAGAAAAAAATTTCTGAATTTTAGAAAAGTTGCCTAAAAATGAATTTTTAGAAAAAACTTTCTAAAAATTAGAAAAATATATTTTTTTCAAAATTTTAGGGTGAATTTGCTTTATTGCCTTTTCTAATTTTTAGGGTAATTTCGCTATTGACTTTAGAAAAATTTGTTACAAATTTAAAAAAAAAAATAGAGGGGAAGCTAACTTCGGCTGTACCGAAGTTTATATACCCTTGGAGCATGATATATGCTGCCAGTTTTTTATATGGCAATACGATATATTCATCAAAAAAGTTTTTCTCACTAGAACTACATTTTGGACCGATCGTTCCTATGGCAGCTATATGCTATAGTCATCCGATTTAAATCAAACTTGACAAAATTGTGTGGTAGTATATAATATAGATCTGTACAACGTGGGAGCGATAGCATTGAAAACAAAAAAGTTTTTCTTACTAAGACTTTTTTCAGACCTATCTTTTGTATGGCAGCTATACTATATAGTTGCCCGATTTGCATAAAACTTGCTGAAATTATGTGAAAGCATCAAGAACTCATAAATACGAGGGTTGGGAGCGATAGCATTGAAAACAAAAAAGTTTTTCTCACTGAGACTTTTTTTCAGACCTATCTTTTGTATGGCAGCTATACTATATAGCTGCCCGATTTGCATAAAACATGCTGAAATTATGTGAAAGCATAGAAAACTTATAAATACGGGGGTTGGGATCGATAGCATTGAAAACAAAAAAGTTTTTCTCACTAAGACTTTTTTTTCAGACCTATCTTTTTTGGGTATGGCTATAAAACCTTGCTGAAATTATGTGAAAGCATAGAAAACTTATAAATACGGGGGTTGGGAGCAAAATTGAAAACAAAAGTTAAAAAAAAGTTTTCTCACTAAAACTACTTTTTCAACCGATCGTTCCTATGGCAGCTATATGCTATAGTCATCCGATCCGGCCGGTTCCGACAAATGTGCAGCGTATTTATACCAAAAGACTTCCGTGCAAAGTTTGGTTGAGATAGCTTTAAAACTGACGGAGGAGATAGCATAGAAACAGACGGACAGACGGACAGACGGACGGACAGACGGACAGGCTATATCAACTCAGCTCGTCATGCTGATCAAGAATATATATAAAAAAAAACTTTAAAATGTGGTCCTACGGGGATTGATTACCAGTCCCCGACATAATTTCTAAGCTAATGTCTTATCCACTCGACCACAACCCTTGCTTCTAATTGATTGGCAATAAGTACTTAAGCGCCAAATACGGCACAAATAAGGTACGATTTTAACGCAAGGTATTGCTAAACAAAATTTAAAAAAAAAGAGAAGGCCAAGCTAACTTCGTCTTTGCCGAAGTTTTTATACCCTTGCAAATGTTTTAATACACCAGAGTTTAAGAACGCCAGCATTAAAACAAACAATTTTTCTAAATAAACCCACTTTTCGACCGATAGTTCCTATCGCAGCTATAAGATATAGTCATCCGATTTTGACAAAAACTTCCAAATCTGTGTAAAAGCGTATAATATTAATATTCGCTGAAGAGAGACACGTTTACATTAAAATCAAAAAAGTTGTTCTCATTAAAACCCACTTTTCGACCGATAGTTCCTATGGCAGCTATAAGATATAGTCATCCGATCTTGACAAAAACTTCCAAATCTGTGTAAAAGCGTATAATATTAATAATTGCTGAAATGAGACACGTTAACATTAAAAACAAAAAAGTTTTTCTCATTAAAACCCATTTTTCGACTGATAGTTCCCATGGCAGCTATAAGATATAGTCATCCGACTTTGACAAAAACTTCCAAATCTATGTGAAAGCGTATAATATTAATACTCGCTGAAGTGGGAGACGTTAACATTAAAAACAAAAAAGTTTTTCTCACAAAGACCCACTTTTCAACCGATAGTTCCTATGGCAGCTATAAGATGTAGTCATCCGATCCGGTCGGTTCCGACATATTAGCAGTGTGCAGTAAAAAAAAGACTCTGTGCAAAGTTTCAGCTCGATAGCTTTAAAACTGAGAGACTAGTTTGCGTAGAAACAGACAGACGGACAGACGGTCAGACGGACAGACAGACGGACGGACAAAGCTCAATCGACCCAGCTCGTCACCCTGATCAAGAATATATATAGTTTATAGGGTCGGAAATGAATATTTCTATGCGTTGCAAACTTCTGGGCAAAATTATAATACCCTTTGCAAGGGTATAACAAGAAAGGCAAAGCTAACTTCGTCTGTACCGAAGTTTTCATACACTTGAAATAGCTTGTCTCAACGGTTAGCGACTTCGACCAAACTTCGCAGATCAGCTTAAAAACATTACATATTACCCATGACCGTGTTTGAGAGCAGTAATATTGAGAACAAAACAGTTTTTCTTACTAAAACCCATTTTCCGAACGAACATTTGTATGGCAGCTACAAGAAGTAGTCATCCGATCCGGTCGGTTCCGACATATTAGCAGCGTGCAGTAAAAAGAAGACTCTGTGCAAAGTTTCAGATCGATAGCTCCAAAACTGAGGGACTAGTTCGCGTAGAAACAGACAGACGGACAGACGGACAGACGGACGGACGGACAGACGGACAGACGGACGGACAAAGCTTAATCGACTCAGCTCGTCATGCTGATCAAGAATATATATACTTTATATGGTCGGAGATGATTCCTTCTATGCGTTGCAAACTTCTGGGCAAAATTATAATACACTTTGCAAGTGTATAAAAACATTTAAAAAAATAGAGGAAAGCTAACTTCGGCGCGACCGAAGTTTATATACCCTTGGAGCATGATATATTCCTGCCAGTTTTTTATATTGCAGTTATACGATATATTCATCCGATTTTGATCAAATTATGTTGAAATAGATAATATGCATAACTGGAACGTATAAAGACTCTACCACTGAAAAAAAATTATTTTTTCTCACTAGAACTATTTTTTCGACCGATCGTTCTTATGGCAGCTATATGCTATAGTCATCCGATTTGGATAAAGCTTCACAGAATAATGTAAAAGTATATAATATTGACCAGTAACGAGTTTGGAAGCGATAGCATTGAAAACAAAAAAGTATTTCATACTAAAACTTTTTTTCTGACCTATCTTTTGTATGGCAGCTATACTATATAGTTGCCCGATTTGCACAAAACTTGCTGAAATTATGTGGAAGCATAGAAAACTTAAAAATACGGGGGTTGGGAGCGATAGCATTGAAAACAAAAAAGTTTTTCTCACTAAAACTACTTTTTCAACCGATCGTTCCTATGGCAGCTATATGCTATAGTCATCCGATCCGGCCGGTTCCGACAAATGTGCAGCGTATTTGTACCAAAAGACTTCGTGCAAAGTTTGGTTGAGATAGCTTTAAAACTGACGGAGGAGATAGCATAGAAACAGACGGACAGACGGACGGACAGACGGACGGACGGACAGACGGACAGACGGACATGGCTATATCAACCCAGCTCGTCATGCTGATCAAGAATATATATACTTTATGTGGTCGGAGATGCTTCCTTCTGTGCGTTACAAACATCTGGAAATATTTAAATTACCCCCTCCAAAGGTATAAAAAAAAAAAGGGAAAATTAAAGTCGGCTCTAAGCCGACTTCGATATACCGTAAAAACAAAAAAAACAACAAACACCCCCCCCCCCCGGTGTGACCAAAAAAAATATAAAACATTTTTGGGGTGGTAGGGGGGGGGTTTTTTTTAATTTTTTGCTTATAACTTGAGAACCGTTTATTATCCGATCTTTATCATTTCTTCGGTAAATCGATTAATTTTGCTAATTACTAACTATCTTTAGAAAGTACGAATCCTCTATCTTTTAAACTGTAGGAGATATAACTTTTTCCAAATTGCGGGGGGCGGGAGGGGGCGTGGCCAAAATTTGAAACAAACTTGATCTGCGTGCAGATAAAAGAAGCATTTGTCCCATACATGTCAAACCTCTATCTCTTACCATCTCTGAGATCTAGGTGTTCATACAGACGGACGGACGGACGGACGGACGGACGGACGGACGGACGGACAGACAGACGGACAGGGCTAAATCGACTCGGCTGTTCATGCTGATCAAGAATATATATACTTTATATGGTCGGAAATGATTCCTTCTGCCTGTTACATACATTTGCACGACTTTAGTATACCCTTTTTACTCTACGAGTAACGGGTATAAAAACGAGAGCGTAAGTTAAAGTCGGCTCTAACCGATTTCGATATACCCGTTACTTATGAAAAAACATGTTTAACAGTGTTCCCGCGTTTCTTAGTGTGACCATCCAAAAAGTATGCAACATTTTTTTAGGGTGGTAGCGGGGAGGGCTTGGTTCACTTTTTTGCTTATAACTTGAGAACCGTTTATCCGATCTTTATCATTTCTTCGGCAAATCGATTAATTTTGCTAATTACTAACTATCTCTAGAAGGTACGAATCCTCTATCTTTAAAACTGTAGGAGATATAACTTTTTTCCAAATTGCGGGGGCGGGAGGGGGCGTGGCCAAAATTTGAAACAAACTTGATCTGCGTGCAGATAAAAGAAGCATTTGTCCCATACATGTCAAACCTCTATCTCTTACCATCTCTGAGATCTAGGTGTTCATACAGACGGACGGACGGACGGACGGACGGACGGACGGACGGACGGACAGACAGACGGACAGGGCTAAATCGACTCGGCTGTTGATGCTGATCAAGAATATATATACTTTATATGGTCGGAAATGATTCCTTCTGCCTGTCACATACATTTGCACGACTTTAGTATACCCTTTTTACTCGACGAGTAACGGGTATAAACATAACGAGAGCGTAAGTTAAAGTCGGCTCTAACCGACTTCGATATACCCGTTACTCATGAAAAAACATGTTTAACAGTGTTCACGCGTTTCTTAGTGTGACCATCCAAAAAGTATGCAACATTTTTTTAGGGTGGTAGCGGGGACGGCTTGGTTCACTTTTTTGCTTATAACTTGAGAACCGTTCATCCGATCTTTATCATTTCTTCGGCAAATCGATTCATTTTGCTAATTACTAACTATCTGTAGAAGGTACAAATCCTCTATCTTTAAAACTGTAGGAGATATAACTTTTTTCCAAATTGCGGGGGCGGGAGGGGGCGTGGCCGAAATTTGAAACAAACTTTATCTGCGTGCAGGTAAAAGAAGCATTTGTCCCATACATGTCAAACCTCTATCTCTTACCATCTCTGAGATCTAGGTGTTCATACAGACGGACGGACGGACGGACGGACGGACGGACGGACGGACGGACGGACAGACGGACAAGGCTAAATCGACTCGGCTGTTGATGCTGATCAAGAATATATATACTTTATATGGTCGGAAATGATTCCTTCTGCCTGTTACATACATTTGCACGACTTTAGTATACCCTTTTTACTCTACGAGTAACGGGTATAACAAGTGAGAAAGTCGGTCAAGCCCGACTATGACATACTCTGTACCTAGAGAAGGAGCTGAATGCACTGTTGCTGCTGCGCTCATCTCTAAGTTTCTCTCTCTTTATCTCTCTCTTTCTCTCCCCCCTCTCTCTCTCTCTCTCTCTTCTAACATTGTGCGGCGTTGGTTGTGAAATGGTGGGAGGGGGTGGCGGGCGGTGATTCACTTAATTGCTCATAACTTGAGAACCGCTCATCCGATCTTTATCATTTCTTCGGCAAATCGATATATTTTGGTAATGACTAACTATCTCTAGAAGGTACGAATCATCTATCTACAAAACTGTGGGAGATATGACGTTTTTTCAAAATTGCGGGGGCGGGAGGGGGCGTGGCAAAAATTAAAAATAAACTTGATCTGCCTGCAAGTATAAGAAGCATTTGTCCCATACATGTCAAACCTCTATCTCTTACCATCTCTGAGATCTGTTTGTTCATACGGACGGACAGACGGACAGACGGACAGACAGACAGACGGACAGACGGACAGACAGACGGACAGACGGACATGGCTATATCAACTCGGCTGTTGATGCTGATCAAGAATATATATACTTTATAGGGTCGGAAATGATTCCTTCACCCTGTTACATACTTTTGCACAAACTTAATATACTCTATGTACCTTCGGTACAGAGTATAAAAATAAGAAGAAAAAGTTTGCTCCTACTGGGACTTGATCCCAGGCCTCCACGTTTGCTAAGCGAATGTCATGTCGACTAGACCAACTGCGTAAATTCTTAACTACGCTTATGACGCAACGTCTTGCTTAAGGCTAAAAGTCGAGTGGGCTAAGACGTCGGCCGTGTGTCAGTATTTATTTGTGAGTGGTCCCGAGTTCAAGTCCAGCAGTAAAGAGTAAGTAAAAAAAAAAAAAAAATCTTAATCGCTTTTCCAAATTTTTTCTTTATAAAAAAAAAGAGGGGGTTGGGGGGGGGGGGGGGGGGGAGGAACCAACAAACAACAACCCGGGTGGGGGGGTGGGGGTGGTCCCCCTCTCCCACAATTTTTTTAGTTTTTTTTTGGCAGCCGATTCCTCCCAATGCCATGCTGCCATAATCGCTTTGGAATTTTAAACTGACATAACTGCTGAAATGGTCGAAGGGTTTTTTAGAAAATTCCCCCTACTCTCTAAAACCAAATATCTATTTTAAAAAAAAATATTTTTTATTTTTTTGGGGGGGGGGCCGCTTGCCCTTTTTTTTTGGGGGTAATTTCCAAATATTAGTGGAAAAAAAACATTTTTTGGGGGGTTTTTTTTGGGGGGGGGGGCCGGCCCGCCCGGAAAAAAGGGGATTGGGGGGCATAAACGGAGGGGGAACAGACCGTCAATCGGTTGTAATGGCCAATAAAGAAGAAGAAGAAGTTCCAAGTGTAAGCTTATGACATTTTACAGAAGCTCACCACAATTCTTTTTTGTTATATGATTAATAATGTCCCACTAGAGTGTTTGAATGATACAGTCAATGAGGTAATGATCTTGGGGTAATTATTGATCACCGACTTAAATTTAACTCTCATATAACTACTACTACTGAAAAAAAATGTTTAAGGTTCTACCGAGAATTGAAATCGGTTCGCCGGATTCAAAGTTCAGAGTGCTAATCACAACACTATTGAACATATAATTTGGGTCTCTGTCTACATTGACAATTCAAAAGATAAATTACGGAAAAAATTAGAAAATTTAAAGCTCAATATATCTGATTTTGGAAATTTGATAAATTTTCTATAAAATTTACAGAATTTTTTTAGCCATGTTGTGCAAGGATCGTCACATGTAGAAAATCGTATGGAGAAAAGTCCGGCCTAATGTACATAGGTGTATACCGTACCCGTACCCTTCTGGTTCTAACACTTGGATTATGGAGTAAAGGTAGATTTCCGACCTACAGTATAAACATCTTGGTCTTTGGATTTTGAAATGATACAGATACCTAGTTTCAATGACAAATTGGGAAAGCTTAGAATTTTATAGGAAATTTTTTACATAGTATTTGAAGTATTATTTTGCTTCCAAAAAAGTTTAAGGTTGACTTCGAACATAGAGTTGAACGTACAAACATTTATACAAAAACCGAAAAACAGACCTGATTGTATTGTTTCCTAACCATTGAACAAGCTTGCATTGAGAAACAATTTAAGACACCCCTGGAACATTACCAGTATTATGTCCATCTTGAATATGTATATGGTGAACATTGTTGAGCATCTTACACTGCTCGTAAGCATGAATCAAGGTCACCTGATGTCCACGCTCTACCAATGCTTCAACATATGGTGTCATCAGTACACACTGCGAAGCAAGCTCAAATGGAGCTACCAGAAGTATTTTAGCTGACCTCACGGGACAGATCATAGCCAGTATAAGACCAATGATCAGCAACAGCGATTGACACAACATGGCGATGGAGCGCGATTTATATTCGTAGTTCCGTATAGGAATACGCGTGCTATCCGACTGAAACATGGTAAACTACTCAACCCATTCACAGATAAGAAACCCAACGAACCAAGTGAACAGCTCGGCAAGAGAGAGCGCCCTATCAGTGTATGGTAAAACTGCGCCATGTGCGGACGCCGCTTTGCAACATGGTAGGAGGGCACCTTAGCTCTGCTTGGCTGGTTTTAGGCTTATGCGTACAACTAACGCAAGCAGACAATATATTGGCCATATTTCCGTATCACACAGTCTCTCTCTATCTGCTGGTGAGGCCATATATCAAAACACTGGCTGAAAAGGGGCATGACCTGACGGTGATTTCAGGCGAAAGGCATTTGGCCACCGTCGAGGGTGTTCATCATATACGGATACCAATGTTGGATAGGATGCTGGATGGTAAGTTGGAAAGCAGCTAAATCAAGTATTTGAAACTGATAACTGATAATTGTATTGTACTGATCAGCTCTATCGGACTTAGACGTTGATTTTGAATTACCGCCAGGCAAATGGTTCGAGGCTGTGGTGGGGGCTCACTGGTACTATAACTGCTCACGGTATATCCTAGAAGATGCTGGAGTTCAAGCCCTGCTGCGCAACAAGAGCGCCCACTATTCCATGGTCATATTGGAGGCTGCTCACACAGATGCGCTCTATGGCTTTGCCCAGCACTTTAATGCCCATTTGGTGGGTATATCGGCGTATGGTTCGGCTTGGAACATTGATTATCTGGCTGGAAACTCAGCGCCAAGTGTGTACGAGCCCATGTCGCCGCAGGGCTACACACGAGGCCTTAGTCTGCTGGATAAGTGGCACAACTGGATGTACATCACCGAGGAGTGGCTAGTGGATCGTCTGGTATATCTGCCCCGACAACTGAGGCTATATAAGCAGTATTTTGATTTTCCTCCCTCCACGCTGTATGAGACACGAAGGAATTTTTCACTCATGTTGATCAATCAACATTTCAGTTTGGGACGAGCTAGATCCAATGTCCCAAATGTTGTCGAAATAGCCGGCATGCATCTATACGAAGACTCTCAGATAATGGATAAAGATTTGCAGCGTTTTCTGGACGAGGCTGAGCATGGTGTAATCTACATGTCCATGGGTATTGAAATCAACGTCAAATGGTTGCCCCGAAGTATGCAGCAAACATTACTCGAAACGTTTTCCAAACTAAAGCAGCGTGTGGTATGGAAATATGAACCGGACTTGCTGCCCAATAAATCGGATAATATCTATATAAGATCAATGCTACCACAACGTCAAATACTTAACCATCCCCATGTCAAGTTGTTTATTACACACGCCGGTTTGCAGAGTATAACAGAGACCGCGTACTATGGAGTACCTGTGCTCTGCTTTCCCGTCTATAATGATCAGTTCGAGAATGCAGAACGCATGCGAGTAGCTGGAGCTGCTCTGGCCCTTAGTATAGACTCTCTGAATGCTAAATTGCTAATGCAAAGCATACAAGACCTTTTACAAAACTCGAGCTATGCGAAAAATGCCAAAATATTGTCCGCACGATTTCGCGATCAGCCCATGAATCCTTTAGAGACGGCCGTCTGGTGGACTGAGTATGTCTTGCGACATAATGGAGCACCTCATATGCGTCTGGCCGAACAGAATATGTCTATAATGCAGTACTACAGCGTTGATATATTTTCCGTGCTGTTCGGACGCATTGGAATCGCTGCTTTCATTGTGATCATTTTAGGTTGTAAGTTAATGAAACTATTCAATTTTGTTTTGACACCCTCTCACATTGGCCTGAGCTTACCCGTACTTAGCTGATGAACTTAGGGAGAGTGGAGAGTGGGAGCGCAAATAAATACAACCATTGTACAAATTCTGATTAAAACACTTAAATAGTCTGTGCATTTGTTATGACTGAAAACGAAATGCTATATAAAAATTATGGCTCTTTTGATAGCGACTATAAACGTGTTATTCTACAAAAAGTAGATAGATAAAGCTTGTGGGGTGGGTGCGGCAGCTCCGGCAGGGTACAAGTGCCCATTGATACTATAAACTGCATTTAATCTAAAAATATGTATGCAGATATCTAATCAGTTTGCCCTCTTGATATACATGGGTGCAACTCCCAAGGTTATCTCTTAAAAATCAATTCAACACCCTTGAATATGTATAGAATGAATCATATGGTGTCTGCTAGAAATCATAGATAAAGTTCAAGTCACAATTGAAAATGATAACAGAGTTATTCTTTGCCAAAGGATTTTCGAAATGACCCAGCGTATGTTATTTAGCATAGAGTACTGAACTTTTTCATACGCTCAAGGTCTCGAGGTAAAGGCCTATAACACTGTGCAGCAGTCAAAAAAACTACCAAGCACCACTATGCGGAATCGGTAGTGCTACCCGAACTGATTCACTGACTGACTGACTGACTGATTGGCAATCATAGCACAGCCTAAACGGTAAGAGATAGAAAGCTGAAATTCGGACAGGAGATTCTGTTAGTGGCGAAAGTGCGTACTAAGACGGGGTTTTGGAAAATTCCACCCGGATAAGGCGGAAAAGTGTCGGAAAAGTTTGTATGGGAAAAATGTATTTTTCATCCGATTGACTTGAAACTTGGTTTGTAAGCATAGTACGCGAAATAATTCGACACGTGTTTTCCCGATTTTGGAAAATCCGCCCACGAGGAAAATAGCCGGAAAATTCTGCATGAAAAAAACTATTTTTCATCCGATTGTCTTGAAACTCGGTTTGTAAGGATAGAATACGAAATAATGCATTTTCCATGGGTGGGCAGTGGGTGGGAAGTGGGCGCGAAGTGGTTTAGAATGGGAAGGGATGTGGGTGAGAAGTGGGTGTGAAGTGGATGGGAATCGGGAGGGAAGTGGGTGGGGAGTGGATGGGATGTGGGCGGGAAGTGGGTTGGATGTGGGTGGAAAGTAGGTGGGAAGTGGGTGGAAGTTGTGTAAGAAGTGGATGGGTAGTGGGTGGTAAGAACTCAGCAGCAAAGTCGTATCAATGAAAAAGCAAAGTAGCAAACCTTGATTTTAAGCTTATGTATGGAAGATTCAATTTCTGGGAAATTAATTTATAAAATATTTTTAAATTTGGTAAATATTTCACTCTCACGATTGACTTCAAACTGATTCTGATATGGGTTCTATACTGTTCAAGGCGCAGCGAAGCGCGACGGGCTTTATGCTAGTATTATATATAACAACAACAACAACTTCATAAACAACTGATATTGTTATTGTAACACAGTTCGAAGCGTGGTAGTCGCGTTGCAATTTCTTATGCGCCTTATAAATCTCGGAGCAAGAGCGGACTTACCGCTGCACAGTGGGCCAACTTGAATGGAGACTGCGGCCAAAAATAGTTTTAGTAGATATATCGACTTTGTTTGCTGCTTTATAAGACCGTTAGATGTGACATTTAATAAAAAGGGGGTGGCTTAGCCGTAAAAACTCACACCCCATACAATTTTACCAAGTGTAAAAAATAAATTATTTCATAAATTTTTATTTGTGTTAATTTTTGAATTTTTTGTTTTGTTTATGTTTGTTTTTGAATTGAAAGCCTTCACTTAAAATAAAAAGAAAATTTAGATTTATTATCATAAACAGACTCTATATTGCTGAAATCTCGAATTTCAAGTTAATTCTGTTACTCAAATACATTTTTAAGTCGAATTGACTCGTGCTTGGATGAAACACACAAAAAACAATTAAACACACCAACAACAAAGCCCCCCAAAGGGAATAGCAGAACATGTATACAAAAACTGCCCCCACTCGTAACAGTATCAAAATTAAATATGTGATTACTATCAATGAAAATCTCACTCTCCTAAATTTTTGTCTGCTAGTTGCATTGGAATAGAGTCATGAGGACGGAAATATATATAAAAAACTCGTTTATCTTAAAAACCGCTTAACAGATTTGGATGATATATATATTGTAAGTGTCCAAACCACAATTAAAAAAATAATTTTTGCACATTTTTATTACCAATTCTTTCGCCAAAAAAATATTATTGAAATTTTCAAATAACTCTTCTCTAAGGTGTCAACCTTTTGCAAAAACCTTCTGTTTTTTTACTAGTTTTTTCATTATGGGCAACTCCAACAACATATAATATAATTTTTGCACACAAATCCTACAAAACTAATGGTGAAAAATAATTATAGATTAAATTAGTAATATTCATGAAAATTTTATACATATTAGGCACACTGTATATCAACTAACAAGTAAGAGCTTTCCAGTCGAGTGGCCCGACTATGAAATACCCAGTTCAATTGAGACACACATACACACACCACCGTGCCTTCTTTGTGAGCGAAAGGGAGCAAGCGCAAAAGCGGCAGAGCACTCAACTCTGAGCAGAATCTCCCCAGAATATCAAAGAGCACTTAAATCGAGCAAAAATGGTTAAGATACTGCAACTTAACCTTAACCAATGCAGAGCGGCGCAGGACTTGCTTGCACAAACAGTCCTAGACCAACGTGTGGACTTCGCTATTCTTAGTGAACCATACAAAGCCAATCACGAAGGAGTATGGCACCAAAGCACCGACGGAGGAGCAGCAATGTGGAGCTGCGGACAGCCACCAACTCAGCTCACCCAAAGAATCGCGGAAAGGGGATTTGTTAGAGCCAAATGGGGGAGGTTCTTCATCTACAGCTGCTACATTGCCCCAAGCATACCGATCGAACAGTTCAGGATGATAATCGGAAACATAGCAAGTGATGCTCGAGACAGATTCGACAGATCAGAACAACGCCCAGAGAAGCAGGCTTACTGAATGCCTTCGCGACATTAAACGTCTGCCTCCTTAACACCGGTTCGAAGAGCACGTACAGGAAGGCAGGCAGGAAGTCCATTTTAGACCTGACCTTTGCCAGCCCTGAACTCTCTCGCAGTTCTTCATTGCACTTATCGGAACTTTACACCCATAGTGACCACCTTGCTGTTGGTGTTGTCCATATTCGACGGACCCATCTGGCAACGCCATAACTTTTGACAGAGATGTCAGATCGCTTAATGACATACCGCGTTTGAAGCGTCAGTCCAAGCAGATTTTTACCATGGAACAATACACGCCACTCGAGCGCTCTGAAATAGTTGAAATTTACATTCAACAGAACAAGTCAATTGTGAAAACTCAACGTGCTTTTAAAAAATTAAAAAATGTGACCGAAATGTGTGAAATGGGACCGTAAATAAGCAAAATTGCCGTATTTACGCCACTGAAAATCCTCAGGAGATTCAAGAAGTGCCTCTTCATGACGAAAAAGTCACAGTTTGGTGCGGCGTTAGTGCGAAAACGGTCATTGGGCCGTTTTTCTTCCAAAATGAAAATGGCCATGCTGTTACCATCAACCAGGAGCGTTATCGCGACATGATGACCAATTTTGTGGTGCCAATTATTCGTCGAAAGCGTATGAGGCAGTTCTGGTTTCAACAAGACGGCGCTCCACCGCACACAAGTCGCATAACAATCGATTTTCTGAAGAAATTGTTTCCGGGCCGTTTGATGTCGAAAAGTGGTGATTTGGACTGGCCACCGCGTTCGCCCGATTTGACGCCGCCTGACTTCTTCTTGTGGGGATATTTGAAGTCAAAGGTTTACGTTAACAAGCCAAGGACCGTAGAAGAGCTCAAGGACAACATTCGTGAAGAAATAGCCGCTATTCCGGCCGAAATGTTGGCGAAATCGATGGAAAATGCTGCAAAAAGGGCACAATACGCCATCAACGCCAGAGGCGGCCATTTGAGAGATATCATATTCAAAAATTGATGTAAACAAATCTACTTGGAACAAATTAAATGATTAAGATTGCCAACCGCCAAATTTTTATTTTTTTCTTTGATTTTTAAAAAAAAACATGGGTCCGTCGAATATGGGCAACCCTGTATATGGGTCATTCTTTTTATAAACCGAACAGTTAAAAAATTTTTTATTTTTCATTTTTAATGAAAAAAAATGCAAATAACCTCTGTAAAGTTTTAAAATAGATCTGACATGCCAGCAAAACTAATTGCGGTTTTGCACAAAAATTTTTTTGCAGTTAATTTTATACACAATTTCAAAAATCGTAAAAACGGAAAAATGGAAAAAAGGGGTTTTTTAAAAACGTGATTTCTCCAGGTTTGGTTTATCGGACAGCTTTCAAGTTGATATTGCTGAAAAGTATTTTACTGTAGCTACTCAAATTATATTTTTATAAGATTTTTAAATTATTTAATAATATTAAGTAATTGTTGCTAAAAATTATTTATAATTTTTTCCAATGTTAACCACCATGATATAGCTTCTAAGCATAAACAATTTATTGTCCTAAACGTAACTTAAATTTTGGTGTTTTCAAAAAGATGGAGACTTTTATAGTTTAAAAGTTATGAATTTTTTAAGTTATAAACAAATAAAAAGATGCCCGTAAAGTATGATTTGCCACGCAGTCAGTTTCAAAGCTTTACGACTGAAACTTGGCTAGTTGGCTTTATATATTTCAAGCTTTTCAAAAATGTCAACATCACACAGATCGGACGTCTATATCATATAGCTGCCATAGGAATGTTGAATTTGTTTGTGGTATAATATACTTTGAAAACTCTGGTCACCCTAATCCACAACAAAATGCAATTAATCATAGCATTCGTATGGCAGCTATATGAAATGGACGTCCAATCTGCGTGATGTTGACATTTTTGAAAAGCTTGATAAATACGTAGTATACGTGCCAGGTTTCAGCTACACAGCTTTGAATCCTATTGCGTGGCAAAGCTTTCTTTAAGGGCATCTTTTTATTTGTTTATAACTTAAAAAATTCATAACTTTTAAACTATAAAAGTCTCCATCTTTTTGAAAACACCAAAATTTAAGTTACGTTTAGGACAATAAATTGTTTATGCTTAGAAGCTATATCATGGTGGTTAACATTGAGAAAAAAATTATAAATAATTTTTAGCAACAATTACTTAATATTATTAAATAATTTAAAAATCTTTAAAATTATAATTTGAGTAGCTACAGTAAAATACTTTTCAGCAATATCAACTTGAAAGCTGTCCGATAAACCAAACCTGAGAAATCACGTTTTTAAAAAACCCTTTTTTCCATTTTTCCGTTTTTGACGATTTTTGAAATTGTGTATAAAATTAACAAAAAATTTTTGTGCAAAACCGCAAATTACGTTTTGGTGGGCATGTCGAGATCTAATTTCGAATTTTTTTTTATTAAAATGAAAAATAAAAAATTTTTTAACTGTTCGGTTTATAAAAGAATGACCCATATGTGCATTCACATTTTTGGAAAAACCTTGTTTTAAACCAAACGATTCAAGCCAAGTATATTTTTTACTTATAGCTCTAGAGCCAGTAACTAAGAACTGCCTTACAGTACTTCAATATTTATTAACAAAAAATTATTATTTAACAAATGTATTTCATTCTTAGGAAATAAGAATATGTGCATTTTATATAGTTCTTAAAATTTTGTATTAAGTTCAAACTTTTGATCAACTTTAATAGTTAATGTGCTTTCCTTTTGCCTCTAAGACTTTTGCAAGGCGGTTTGGCATGGAATCTGCCAGATTTTGGAGAGTTTCATTGCTTATTAACTCCCATTCTGCAAGCAAAGCGTACTTTAAATGCTTAATTGAGTCGAACTGCCTCCCATCTTTATAAATCCTGGCTGAGAGGATACCCCAGAGGTCCTCAATTGGGTTCAAGTCAGGACTGATAGCCGGCCACTCCAGTACAGGTATTTTTCTTGAAGAAAAATAAGCCTTTGTGGCTTTTGATGTGTGGATCGGAGCGTTGTCCTGTTGAAAAATCCATCTTTCTTCGTAAAGATCGTCTGCAAAATCTATTAATTCACTCTCCAGCAATTGAATATAGATTTCTGAGTTTGTTCTTATTGGAATAAAACATAGCCGAGACTTTCTTGCATATCCGAAACAGGCCCAAATCATCAGTGATCCACCGCCGTGATTTCTCTTATGGCGAGTTTCTCTTGGTTTTCTTAAGTCACGCCAATACTTATGACAGCCATCAGGACCATCAAGATTAACCTTTTTTTCATCCGAAAAAATAACGTTTCGGAATTCTTCGGTCCAAAATTTGTACCTGTCAGCAAACGCCAAACGAGCCTTAAGATGGCGTGGCAATAGCATCGGTACAGCCACCCGGGAACTATGTTTAAGGTTACAATTTTCAGTTAAAATTTGATGGATCCGTGTTCTACCGACATTGAGCTCTAAATGACGTTTAATGCCTGTACAAGACATTTGATTGTTTACAGCCAGGCGCTTAATCTCACGCTTGCATTTAATCTAGCTATCGTATTTCTGTGTCGAGACACTCTGGAAGCTATTTCAGTGATGGTAGCCCCACCTTCGTTCAATCCTTGGATTCGTCCGCGTTCCTCAGCTGATAAATGTGTTCCACGCGGCATTCTTAGGAAAATTTAAAATTTTTTTTTTGTGTTTCTGCAACAACTACTTAATTTACTCTCAACTTTTCATTTTTTATCAAAACACATCCAATTTGTTGCACGCCGACCATTAAATGCACACTAATTGGTTTTTGCACATAAACTTATTTCCTAAGAAAATCAAATCTCGCCACTCAAATGTGTGATAACGGTACTAAGAATGATGACCAAAGAAGAATTATGCAAAAGCATTCTAAAAAAAGATAACAACAAAAGACTTTTGCATACCTAGAACATATGTTCTGTTACTATTGAGGAAGAGAGAAACGAAATCATATTTGCACACTATACTTATTGCACTGAAAAAATAACCAAGTGCTCTAGTAATGGCGAGACAACCACGAAATACAGTCATACGTGACTCGAGAGTAAAAAGCGTAGTCCCTAAAGTCGTGCAAAGGTCCCTGTAACAGGCAGAAGGAATCATTTCCGACCATATAAAGATATTCTGATAGCATAACAGCCGAGTCGATATAGCCCTGTCCTATCAGTCGTCCATCCGTCCGTGGAACGAGGAAATCGCCAAATAAGGAAAGAGGTTTGCTGTAGACAAAGCCTTATCGAAGATCATAAGCCAGAGGTCACGTTGGTAAAACTTACATCTCTACAGCCTTAAAGCACGCTGATCTGTACCTTCTAGGGATAGGGGGAAATAAACTCCGTCGATCTCATCAGGCGAAAGTAAAGATCAAATGGCGGTTCCAAGTTTGCAAAAATAAACCAAGCGACGCGGCAGCACCCCCCCCGCACAGCCATTCGGTGCCGTCTACAAGATGGTCATGGGAAAGCTACACAGGCAACCTATGCCCACATGCCCTACACAACTGGGGCATATTGTACGCTGTCTATTTCCTCCACAGCCTCCTTTTAATATACCTACGGCGCAAAATGGGAACGATACCAGGAGGTCCTCGGAATACTGGCAGAGCTCAAAGCCTATAAGGCTCCTGGTCCCGACGAAATTCCCAACAACGCCCTAAAAGCAGTTGCAAAAACAACAACAAAACACATACACAGAAATTACGCTGGAGTTACTGTCTGTATGGGTAATTGTTTATCAAAAATACAGTAAACAAAGCCACAAAAAAATATATGAAAACTTTTTCGTCATTTGAAGACAGCCAGTTTAATGCCAATGATCAGCAACAGCGATTGCCTCAACATGGAGCGCAATTTATATTCGCAGTTCCGTCTAGGAAATCGCGGGCTATACGACTGAAACATGGTCAAGTACTTAACACACATCCAGATAACAATGCCAACGAATGAAGTGAACACACAGCCAAAGAGAGAACCCCCAATCAGTATATGTTTAAACAGCGCCATGTGCGGACGACGCTTTGCAACATGGTAGGAGGGCACCTTAGCTCTGCTTGGCTAGTTTTGGGCCTCTGCTTACAGCTAACGCAATCGGACAATATTTTGGCCATTTTGCCGTATCACTCAATCTCTCTCTATCTGCTGGTCAGTCCATATATCAAAACACTGGCTGAAAAGGGGCATGACCTGACGGTGATTTCAGGCGAAAGGTATTTGGCCACCATTGAGGGAGTTCATCATATACGCATACAAATGCTGGATAGGATGCTGGATGGTAAGTAGGAAAGCAGCTAAATCAAGTATTTGAAAGTGATAACTGATAATATATTCTACTGATCAGCTCTGTCAGACTTTGACGTTGATATTGAATCACCGCCAGGCAAATGGCTCGAGGCTGTGGTGGGTGCTCACTGGTACTATAACTGCTCACGGTATATCCTAGAAGATGCTGGAGTTCAAGCCCTGCTGCGCAACAAGAGCGCCCACTATTCCATGGTCATATTGGAGGCTGCTCACACAGATGCGCTCTATGGCTTTGCCCAGCACTTTAATGCCCATTTGGTGGGTATATCGGCGTATGGTTCGGCTTGGAACATTGATTATCTGGCTGGAAACTCAGCGCCGAGTGTGTACGAGCCCATGTCGCCGCAGGGCTACACACGAGGCCTTAGTCTGCTGGATAAGTGGCACAACTGGATGTACATCACCGAGGAGTGGCTAGTGGATCGTCTTGTATATCTGCCCCGACAACTGAGGCTATATAAGCAGTATTTTGATTTTCCTCCCTCCACGCTGTATGAGACACGAAGGAATTTTTCACTCATGTTGATCAATCAACATTTCAGTTTGGGACGAGCTAGATCCAATGTCCCAAATGTTGTCGAAATAGCCGGCATGCATCTATACGAAGACTCTCAGATAATGGATAAAGATCTGCAGCGTTTTCTGGACGAGGCTGAGCATGGTGTAATCTACATGTCCATGGGTATTGAAATCGTAGTCAAATGGTTGCCCAAAAGTATGCAGCAAACATTACTCGAAACGTTTTCCAAACTCAAGCAGCGTGTGGTATGGAAATATGAGCCGGACTTGCTGCCCAATAAATCGGATAATATCTATACAAGATCAATGCTACCACAACGTCAAATACTTAACCATCCCCATGTCAAGTTGTTTATTACACACGCCGGTTTGCTGAGTATAATAGAAACTGTCTACTATGGAATACCTGTGCTCTGCTTGCCCCTCTACTTTGATCAATTCGACAATGCAGAGCGCTTGCGTTTAGCTGGAGCGGCTCTGACCCTTAGTGTAGACTCTCTGAATGCTAAATTGCTAATGCAAAGCATACAAGACCTTTTACAAAACTCGAGCTATGCGAAAAATGCCAAAATATTGTCCGCACGATTTCGCGATCAGCCTATGAATCCGCTAGAGACGGCCGTCTGGTGGACTGAGTATGTCTTGCGACATAATGGAGCACCTCATATGCGTCTGGCCGAACAGAATATGTCTATAATGCAGTACTACAGCGTTGATATATTTTCCGTGCTGTTCGGACGCATTGGAATCGCTGCTTTCATTGTGATCATTTTAGGTTATAAGTTAATGAAATTATTAAATTTTGTTTTAACGCCCTCACACATTAACCTGAGTTTACCCCTACTTAACTGATCAACCGGGAGCAAAAATATACAAATTGTACAAATTGTGACTAAAACACTTATATAGTCTACGCATTTGTTGTGACTGAAAATGGTAAAGCATATAAAAATTTATACCCCTTTATAGTGATTGTTAAAGTGTTCTACGACAAAATAGTAGATGCATAGATAAAGCTTGTGGTACAGGTGCGGACGGGGTTCTGTAATCTGCGTTTCAGATATCTTATCAAATTATTGTCTAATCATTCTTTAATCAAAAACTCTCTATTAAGTAACAATAACTTAACCAAAAAATAAAACTCTATTAAATTAAGCAATATGTAGGCATGTTCTTAATTCCACTTCCACGGCAAGTTTTCGGAAGTGAAATTGATTCATGTTCTCGCTTCACCAAATCGAAAATGTTTCGTTTTAAAAAGAATGGCTTGATGGTCGGTGGAACATTACGCACTCGAATGTATAAAACTTATACTGTTGCTAGATGTAAATATAGAGAATTATTTCCAATTCTGTGATCAATTTACAAATTGCATTTCAGTATATTTTGATTCAAATTCTTTAATTGTTATATGCAGAATTTTTTTTTTAATGTGTCCAAAATTGTAAAGAAAAAATTTAACTTATATGGGCATAGCGACATATCTCCGACGACATATCTCCGCCCAGTACATTTTGCCGGCGGTGATATGTTGCTTTTTTTCTGGCGGATATATGTCGTTTTGAAACGACATATAACGAAGTTAGCTTTGTTGACAAAATATTAGCTTCATCGCGCGGAGCTTTATTTAGAATGATGAAATCACCTTTGTCCCTAGTGCATGATAAAAATATGGGCATGATAAAAATATGCCATTTTTGAAGAGCTGGTTGAAAAAAATTTTTAACAAAAGACTATGTTAATTTGAAAAGGTTTTTTTGTTTAATTCAATAAAGAATGGAGTACTGAAAGTAAATATAAATAAATATTTGCCTTTTTATTTAATTTGATTCTTTCAGTCAAAAAGTTGTACATTCGTTTTAAAATGATTGTCCCTATTCAAGTGCATGGCAGTGCATGTCGCTATGCCATTTGAGAATATGGTCATGATAAATTTGTCACAAATTAATTATTCGAGTTCTTATTTTCACTTTTTTGCAACCATGGGCCAATGATTTAATTTTTTGGCCAACTTTAACCGAAATACATTAACAACCGCATGAGCAACAACAACAAAAATTTATAAATTTTATTTAACCGATTACCTAGCGAATACAAACCGCTTGTAAATATCACTTTTAGTTTTTTGTGTATTTTAATATTTTGTTAACCTTTATAAAATGGCACGGTTACCCTGAATAAGCATAAAACAAGATTATAAATAATTACACTATGCAACAATTTTTTGATCCCGGCTTCTAAATAGTTGATCCTTATGTAAAATTTCACGCAGAATTCAAATCTGCTCTCAGATATGTCAAAAAGTAGAACGGTTTTGAGATATAGCTAAATTTTCAATTTTATGTTTTGAAAAGTTAGGTCTACTAAACACCAATTTCTCTGGTTTTAGTCAACCGATATGTGTAAACTGGAACAAAAATTAAAGATAATAAAACTATTTCTTAAAAAAACGACCGTTGTTTAAAATCCAATCATAAATGACGAAGTTATAGCACAAGTTGGATTTTTGAAAAAATTTTGATAATTTTTAATTTTCTGCTGACTTTTATTAAGTTTATTTCAATCTTACCATAAAAATTGCTCAGGTCTCAGATATTGACAGGATGGGGTAATCTTTTACGAACATTTTTTGCCTTTGGTCATAAAAATCGGATGAAAAATAAACGCTATATTCACAATTAAGTAAACATACCTCTTCTTGAGAGTATTATTTATTGTTGTTTTGCATGCTCTCCGACCCGTAATTTTGCGCTTTTTGTTTAATAAGTCACATAGGAGTATCTTAACAAAACAAAGTCACATCAGAGACCAATTTAAGATACTGCCATTTAAAAAATTCCTCTCTGACATTGAAATGTAACCAAAATATCGAGTTTTTGCTAGTTTTTCAGTATAAAAACGAGAGCGTAACTTAAAGTCGGCTCTAACCGACTTCGATATACCCGTTACTCATGAAAAAACATGTTTAACAGTGTTCCCGCGTTCCTTAGTGTGACCATCCAAAAAGTATGCAACATGCGGGGAGGGCTTGGTTCACTTTTTTGCTTATAACTTGAGAACCGGTCTTCCGATCTTTATCATTTTTTCGGCAAATCGATTCATTTTGCTAATTACTAACTATCTCTAGAAGGTACGAATCGTCTATCTTTAAAAATTTTGTTTTTAGATCTGTTACTCGTAGAGTAAAAAACAGTATACTAAAGTCTTGCAAATTTATGTAACAGGCAGAATGAATCATTTCCGATGAAATAAATATCATTTCCGATAAAAAAATGCTTAATAATTCCTATAATCTTTAAAATATTGAGTTCAAATTTAAAACTTTCATTTATATTAGCAATATCTACAATCTCTAAAATTTTCATCAAGATCAGATATCACAGTGCAACAGTCAAAAAAACTACCGAACTACACTATGCGGAGATCGATAGAGCTACCCGAACTGGGTCACCCTATCAGCGTTTGGCTAGATTGATAGCACTTTTCTGTTTGTGGACTCTCAAAGTTTTGGAAATTGGGTGTGACAACTAAATAAGGTGTCATTAGTTTTGGGCAAACAGCTCATTCAGTTTTGGTGATAGCTGCAAACTGTCTTCCGCAAAGTTGTAGCTAACAGTAAGCAGAATAAATTTGTTTTACAAAGGTTTTTAAAAAACTCGTTTTTCCCGGGAGTATTTCTTCCAAACCTTTTTTTTTTTAAAAAACCTATTTTTTTGACTATTTCGAGTATAACAATAAAAAATCTGAAATTTTCGCATACTTTCTTTGGCAAAAGTGAAGCTTTTGAGATACCAAACAACTTTCCTGAACAAGGCTTTAAAATTTAAACACTTCGACATCCCTTAAAACAGCCCCAAATGTGTGTATTTCCAAAAAAAAATTACCTTTTTGTTGTCCTTATTCTTTATATACTCTAGTTTTTTTTTACCAAAATAGCTGGCAATTAATTTTTTTAAGCTTTTAGAGCAAAACCTTACGCGTTTTACTTGTTCTTATCCATGAATAAAGAAAACAAAATTATTTTTGGACGGTTTTTTGAAAATTCTGTAATTTATCAGTTGTTGTTGCCAAATTATAACTGTATTATGTATTATGTAATATATTTATTCTATTTTAATTTATTTTATTTTATTATTAATTATTTTAAAAAAATATTATGTCGTCTATGAAGCGGCGGAGATATGACGTTTCAAAACGACATACCTCCGCGCGGAGATATGTCGTTTGAAACGCGGCGGAGATATGTCGTTTGTAACACGGCGGAGAAATGACGTTTAAATGAACTATAGTTCAAAATATGAATTAGAGTTCAAAAATGAACTATAGTTCAAAAAATGAACTATAGTTCAAAAAATGAACTATAATTCAAATGAACTTTAGTTCATGAAATGTGACTTTTCAAAGTATTTTTAAATTGAGTTTAGCTTTGTATAGTTTTGAAATGATTAGGCAATTCATTCCATAGTCGGATAGCAGGTATAAAGAAATCTCGCTCTGAGCATGATACCTTTAATCGAGGGTAATTCAAATTATTTGTTCTCTAAGAGGCAGTGAAATTTAATTTGGATGAAAGATAGTTTGGTTCTTTCATAACGATAATCCTGTGTAAGAAAATTAGTGATCTAAACTCAATCCATTCTTTTAGGCTAAGGCCAAAAATCGTACATGCTAGAAAAGTATTATGGTCAGAAAATCGACGATTAAAAATATATCATTATCATTATCTTATCATTCTAGTACTGCAATATGGCGCAGAAGCATGGACAATGACAGTAGCGGATGAAGCGGCGATTGACGTGTTTGAACGAAAAATTCTTCGGAGGTTTTGTGGACCTTTAAAGGTTGGCGATGATTTCCGCATTCGAAAGAATCGCGAACTGTATAAGCTCTATGAGGCACCTTTCTGGCCAAACGCGTAAAGCAACAGCGGCTGCGCTGTTAAGGACATGTCACCAGAATGGACGAAGAAGCTCCAGTAAAAAAGGCGTATAAAGCGAAGGCGACTGACTATGGAGGCGGCAAGAGGGGCAGACCCCCACTAAGATGGTAAGACCAGGTGCGGGAAGATATTGCAAAGCTTGGTGTGACGCATGGAGGAGAAGTGACTAGAGAGCATTAATTGCAGCAGCCGATACCGTCAAACGGTTGTGATGTCCAATAAAGAAGAAGAAGTTAAAGCCTTGTTGTCGTACTTAATCGGAGAATCTTTAATAAATAGTTTTGGCAGCAGTGTCGTTTCCAGGGCTTTTTTATGTACAATTCATTTAGATTTAGAAGTATTCAATACGAGAACATTGTCCCTAGCCCACCTGTCTATTTTTAAAAGTTCATTGATACTAACATTGATATGTAAAAAAAATTCTAACTAACGGACGACTAACATATATCTGGACATCATCAGCGTACATATGGAATTTACAATAAGACAAATTACTTGGGAGATCATTAACATATACAGAAAAAATAGGTCCTAAAACCGAGCGTTGAAGAACACCTCTCGAAATATAATTAAGGCGCTCATTAAAGAGAAATTTTATGTCGTATTTCATTCCCTCAACTCGGCTCGATAGAAGTTAGAAATCGAATAAGTGGCCGAAATACACTATGAACTGACCCTAAATCAGATTGCAACAAGCGACTATCACTAAAGCACGGTACGGAGTACTCCAACTGTTTGGGCGCACAAAAAAAAGTAATTTATTGCGCGTGTGGAACCTAAAAACAAATTAGTTTGCTGAGATAGCCAAAAAATGCCAAAAACGCAAAAAAATGACAAATTTGGTATTTTTAAAACTAAAAAAGTTCTCACGATTTTTCAATCAAAAATTGGTCACTAAAATAATCACTTTCAGTGATCAACTAATGCGTGGGCACGACGCAGTTGTTATGCCCTTACCAAACTTTAAACATAAAATAGTTTCCCGCATTAAAAAAAAACAATTTTCAAATAAAACCCCGTTTCGACATTGCTTTGGCGCTAAGAATATTCAAACAATTTTGGCGAACTCCAAATGTGTTGGCTGCGGAGAAAAAATTTCCACTAACAACGAAGGGGCCGTTAATTAAAACGGGATGCATAACACATCAAAGCCCTTCGTGTTCTTTGGCGTTATAAGCTTAGTCTGATCCGTCGGTTTCGATCTATGAGCGTGTGCAAAAAACTTTGGGTCCCAAGCTTCTCATAGCTCCCAAATACTGTCATGAGGCAACCTCTGCAACAACACACTAAGGACAGGCGCAGACAGATACTGATGATGAATTTGGTATTCAAGGTCGAAATCCAGCGTTATACTGCTCATCGGGCTCAGCAAGCCTCACTTTGTTCGTGTTGTGCGTGTCTTGTTTCAGAAAAGTTGTCGGACCTTATATATCTCTCATAACTTAACGACCTTAGGGCCTACGCCCTAAAAAAGTTCTACGGTTTTTAAGTTAATCTAACACGGTTTTCAGAAGCGATATTACCGATAACAAAGTGTATTATAATTTTGCCCAAAAGTTTGTAACGCATTGAAATATTCATTTCCGACCCTTTAAACTATATATATTCTTGATCAGGGTGACGAGCTGAGTCGATTGAGATTTGTCCGTCCGTCTGTCTGTCCGTGCGTCGTCTGTCTGTCCGTCTGTCTGTCTGTTTCTACGCGAACTAGTCTCTCAGTTTTTAAGCTATCTAGCTGAAACTTTGCACAGAGTCTTCTTTTTACTGCACACTGCTAATATGTCGGAACCAGATCGGATGACTATATCTTATAGCTGCCATAGGAACTATCGGTCGAAAAGGAGGTTTTAGTGAGAAAAACTTCAGTTAAAACCATTATCAATATTATACGCTTTCACACAGATTTGGAAGTTTATGTCAAAATCGGATGACTATATCTTATAGCTGCCATAGGAACTATTGGTCGAAAAGTGGGTTTAAATGATATTTTGTTTTTGTTTTTAATGTTAACGTGTCTCACTCCAGCGATTTTTAATATTATACGTTTTTCACAGATTTGGAAGTTTTGGTCAAAATCGGATGACTATATCTTATAGCTGCCCTAGAAACTATCGGTCGAAAAGTGGATTTTAATGAAAAAAACTTTTTTGTTTTTAATGTTAACGTGTCTCACTTCAGCGATTATTTATATTATACGTTTTTACACAGATTTGGAGAATTTGGTCAAAATCGGATGACTATATCTTATAGCTGTCATAGGAACTATCGGTCGAAAAAAGAAAGTTGTTTTTAAAGAGAAAATTGTTAGTTTTAATGCTGGCGTTCTTAAACTCTGATGTATTAAAACACTTGCAAGGGTATAAAAACTTCGGCAAAGACGAAGTTAGCTTGGCCTTCTCGTTTATTATAAACTTAGTATTACTGTTGTTGCTTTTGGCACGGAAATGCTTGTTGCTGCTGCTGGAGGCTCTCCCATGTCAACTGCCTCAACATTGATTTTATTGATGAGGTCCCAAATACTTATCTTTGCCTCTACGGTATTAAACAGCGCAAGTTTTCCTCCTCATGAATTCTCTTCAAATAGTTTTTACGCTCACCCTTCTTTTCGGACATTTTTTTTTGCTTCTGAGCGTCAAAATAAATAAATTTAATTACTTTGGGCGCCCAAAAAAGGCTCGAGCAGTTTCAGTTACCATCCACAAGTTCAGAGTTCGACGTTCGAGTTCGATGTTCGTGTGGGTCGACTTTTCGTTTCTCTCCGTACACACCGTAAAACGTTTGACGTCAAACGTTTCGCGTGTGGTTTTACAACGTTTTTATACTCTGTACCGAAGGTACATAGAGTATAATAAGTTTGTGCAAAAGTATGTAACAGGGAGAAGGAATCACTTCCGACCCTATAAAGTATATATATTCTTGATCAGCATCAACAGCCGAGTCGATATAGCCATGTCCGTCTGTCCGTCCGTCTGTCCGTCCGTATGAACAAACAGATCTCAGAGATGGTAAGAGATAGAGGTTTGACATGTATGGGACAAATGCTTCTTATGCTTCGCAGGCAGATCAAGTTTATTTTCAATTTTTGCCACGCCCCCTCCCGCCCCCGCAATTTTGGAAAAAAACGTCATATCTCCCACAGTTTTGTAGATAGATGATTTGTACCTTCTAGAGATAGTTAGTCATTAGCAATATGTATCAATTTGCCGAAGAAATGATAAAGATCGGATGAGCGGTTCTCAAGTTATGAGCAAATAAGTGAATCACCCCCCTCCACCCCCTCCCACCCATGCACAACCAACGCACAATCTTAGATAGAGAGAGAGAGAGAGAAAGAGAGAGAGAAGAGAGGGGAGAGAAAGAAACTCAGAGATGAGCGCAGCAGCAGCTCTGCATTTATCTCTTACTCTAGGTACAGAGTATAAATATAGTCGGGCTTGACCGACTTTCTTACTTGTTTTTTTATGGAGTTTTTCGTTTGCGAGCGGTTTTTTGAGTACTCCGTACCGTGCTTAAAGGATTTAACTAATCGGAAAATTTTAAGATTATCCGTTATTATCAGTTTCCGTTATTGTTAAAGATGTTATTAATTTGTATTAAGTCCATACAAAACAGCTCATCTACTACTAAAATTTCATGCGATTAATGAACATTGCTAAAAAAAAAAAAAATAAAAAAAAAAAACAACGAAAAAAAAAAAAAAAAAAAAAACAAAAATGGAAAAAATAAAAAAAAGGAAAAAAAATAATAATAAACCGTCAAATATCAGAATATGATTTCTATTTTTTCTAATTTTTAGGCCGTTGGCAGATTTTTCTTAGCTGAAATCACCGCCGATTGGCCAATAAAATAATTAATAAATTAAAAATTAATAAATTAAACAAATTTTTGCTGATCAGAAACACCGATTAACTCAACAAATCTTTTCATATTCGTCTAGGAATAGCCGTGATATCCAACTGAAACATTGTTAACTACTCCAAACATAACCAGATAAGAGCGACAATTAACCAAGGGAACAACCAGCAAAACAGAGAGCACCTAAATCAGTATTTGCTAAAACTGCGCCATGTGCGGACGCTGCTGTGCACCATTTTTTTGCTTCGCTTGGCTGGTTTTCGTTCTATGCGCAAGGCTGACGCAATCGGACAATATTTTGGCTATATTTCCGTATCACTCAATCTCTTTCTATCTGCTAGTGAGGCCGTATATCAAAACACTAGCTGAAAAGGGGCATGACCTGACGGTGATTTCAGGCAAAAGTCATTTGGCCACCATTGAGGGTGTTCATCATATACGCGTACCAATGCTGGATAGGATGGAGGATGGTAAGTTAAGAAGCGGCTAAATCAAGTTCTTCAAACTAATAACCACAATATATGCTGATCAGCTCTTTCGGACTATGACTTTGATATTGAATCACCGCCAGGCAAATGGCACGAGGCTGTAAATTGGGCTCACTGGCACTATAACTGCTCATGGTATATCCTAGAAGATGCTGGAGTTCAAGCCCTGCTGCGCAACAAGAGCGCCCACTATTCCATGGTCATATTGGAGGCTGCTCACACAGATGCGCTCTATGGCTTTGCCCAGCACTTTAATGCCCATTTGGTGGGTATATCGGCGTATGGTTCGGCTTGGAACATTGATTATCTGGCTGGAAACTCAGCGCCAAGTGTGTACGAGCCTATTTTACCCGCGGGCTATACACGGGGACTTAGTCTGCTGGATAAGTGGCATAACTGGATGTATATCACCGAGGAGTGGCTAGTGGATCGTCTTGTATATCTGCCCCGACAACTGAGGCTATATGAGCAGTATTTTGATTTTCCTCCCTCCACGCTGTATGAGACACGAAGGAATTTTTCACTCATGTTGATCAATCAACATTTCAGTTTGGGACGAGCTAGATCCAATGTCCCAAATGTTGTCGAAATTGCCGGCATGCATCTATACGAAGACTCTCAGATAATGGATAAAGATCTGCAGCGTTTTCTGGACGAGGCGGAGCATGGTGTAATCTACATGTCCATGGGTATTGAAATCGTAGTCAAATGGTTGCCCAAAAGTATGCAGCAAACATTACTCGAAACGTTTTCCAAACTCAAGCAGCGTGTGGTATGGAAATATGAGCCGGACTTGCTGCCCAATAAATCGGATAATATCTATATAAGATCAATGCTACCACAACGTCAAATACTTAACCATCCCCACGTCAAGTTGTTTATTACACACGCCGGTTTGCTGAGTATAATAGAGACCGCGCACTATGGAGTACCTGTGCTCTGCTTGCCCGTCTATTATGATCAGTTCGAGAATGCAGAACGCATGCGAGCAGCTGGAGTGGCTCTGACCCTAGAGATAGATTCTCTGAATGCTGAATTGCTAATGCAAAGCATACAAAAACTCTTACAAAACTCTAGTTATGCGAAAAATGCCAAAATATTATCCTCACGATTTCGTGATCAGCCTATGAATCCTCTAGAGACGGCCGTCTGGTGGACTGAGTATGTCTTGCGACACAATGGAGCACCTCATATGCGTCTGGCCGAAGAGAATATGGCTATAATGCAGTACTACAGCCTTGACATACTTTCCGTGCTCTTCGGTCGCATTGGTATTGCCGCTTTCATTGTGATCATTTTAGGTTGTAAGTTAATGAAATTATTAAAAATATTGACACCCTCACACTTTGGTCTAGGCTTACCTCTGGTTAGCTGATCCACCGAGAGCAAAAACATACAACTTGTATTGTACAAATTCTGATTAAAAAACTTAAACGGTTTGAGCATTTACTTTGACTGACAATGACATGACATATACAAATTTATGGTTTTTATGATAGCGGTTGTAAAAGTGGTGTACTACAAATAGTAGATAGATAAAACTTGTGGGGAAGGTGCGGCCAGGGTTCTGCAAACCTTTTTGTTAATTGCCTTTTTCATATGGGTATTGAAATCCAAATCAAGTCCTAGAACAAATTTGGTGTCACTGTGCATCAAACTTTGTAAAATGACCCATAGTATGGAATGATTAGTAGACCAGCGAAGTGCAGGGCTGAAAGGTAAATTGTTTGGTTTTTATCTGCGCCCCTCAGCGTGGACCTAGACTTTATATACTTTTAAAAAGAGAAAGGTACAAAAATCAATTGTTTCGAAATAAATTTAGTTCCTCGAACCGGAATTCGAACGCAAACTTTAAAAGACGAATTTCAAATCTCCTACATAGAGTTATCTGTCACATAAACTAACACTTAACAGAGTAATTGTATATTTTACTGGCACAGTCTGAAAGAAGAGAAATTAGCCCTAATTCTTTGATCCCTAAGGTGACCCCGGGTTAATATCTCACTAATCATTTGCAATATCATGATTGGACATCGGTTTCGAGGTGAAAACATATTTTTAATGGGTGGTCCAACAAAAATTTCTAATTGCATACACAAACATATGTGTCATTTAAAGTAGATTATTTTACATCCTCATTTGTATTGCATTTGACTTATTAAGATATCTTCTACCTAAATACAGTCCCGCTCAACAGAATAGGTTTGAAAAATCTTGCTCACATTTTTCCCTCCCTTTGCTCCAATTAAATTTTTTCTATCTTTTTTTTTATTTTGAACCTTCTTTTGTTTACTCATTATCGGGGGTGCCATAGAAATCTCTAGAGATTTTGCCGACGGTTGGTTTGTATATCTCTCGAAAGAAAGTCGTTTGTAAGTCTCTCGAAAAAAGTCGTCGGTTCCACAGAATTTCGAGAGATTTAATTTCACCAGATGTTCCAATCGAAGTTCCATCTCTAAAAACAGGGCTGAATCTATCGCCAAAAAATTTCCCCTGTTTTAGTTATGGGTTAATTTTATGTTTAACTGAAATGTTTTCATTGTGTTATATGTTTTTATGATGCATTTTTAAATTTTAGTTAAAATTTAATTCATATTCTTCATAAATAAAATTAAAAATTTAAATATAAGTTGGCGCCAAACATGAGGAATAACTTACCAGCCCCTAATGCGCTGGCTGCCAACCAGATGGAGCCACAATCGCTAACGGCGCCACTGATTTGGTTGTTTTTCCTAATAATTATTGAATCGCAAATTTCAATGCTTAAACTAATTAAATAATCTATTCATTTTTTGCAACCTATCTAGAAAATAAATTCCAAAATTGGTTTTGCTTGTCAAAAAATAAAATATGCAACAACAGCATTGGAGAGGCGACTTTTCCTACTAACTGCCTCAAATTCCCACCTTTCTGCTGGTAAAATTAGGGAAGAATGCGGCGTAAATGCTAGTGTGGCCACTGTAAAACGAATTATTCGAAGCCCCAAACACTTGAAGAGATTAAAAACAAAAAAACCACCTCTCAACTATGCTCGAAAGGAAGCACGACTTCGATTTGCTCGAGAACACATGACGTGGAACAAGGAGTGGAAGACGGTGGTCTTCTCCGACGAAAAGAAGTTCAACCTCCATGGACCGGATGGCTATAACTACACTCAGAGAAAAAAACGAGAAGGCCAAGCTAACTTCGTCTTTGCCGAAGTTTTTATACCCTTGCAAATGTTTTAATACATCAGAGTTTAAGAACGCCAGCATTAAAACAAACTATTTTTCTAAATAAAACCCACTTTTCGACCGATAGTTCCTATGGCAGCTATAAGATATAGTCATCAGATCCAGTCGGTTCCGACATATTAGCAGTGTGCAGTAAAAGAAGAGAGTTTCAGCTCGATAGCTTTAAAACTGAGAGACTAGTTTGCGTAGAAACAGACAGACAGACGGACAGACAGACGGACAGACGGACGGACAAAGCTCAATCGACTCAGCTCGTCACCCTGATCAAGAATGTATATAGTTTATAGGGTCGGAAATGAATATTTCTATGCGTTGCAAACTTCTGGGCAAAATTATAATACCCTTTGCAAGGGTATAACAAGCCGATCGTGCTTGATATCGAGCAGTTTTGATATCAAAAGTACGGTAAGACGGAATATTCTTGGATCCAAGCCGAAGATACTGAAATCAAGCACGAATTTCTAAACGTTCGAAGTCAAGATTAATTGTCTCCTCCTATGCAAGCAGTTTTCGTCCTAAAAAATCAAGAAGAAAAAATCAAAATTTAAGCCGATTTCTGTCTCGCCGATTCGTGCTAGATTTCTCTGGGTGTACTATTTCCACGATATGCGAAAGGAAGAAAGTTTTTTAAGTCGTCATCACTTATGTGCAGGTGGAGTAATGGTGTGGGGAGCCATATCGATTTATGGAACATACGAGCTCCAGTTTGTCACCTCGAAAATGAACGCAAATGTGTACAAGACTGTGCTCCAAAAGGCTTTTCCCAAGTTTTCGGAGATTTATGGTCATAGTCCATGGACGTATCAACATGACAACGCTCCCATCCATACCGCTCGGGTTGTAAAACTGTGGATTAAAGATCAAAACGTCAAATTGCTCGAGTGGCCGTCTTACTCCCCTGCCGTTAACATTATCGAGAACATTTGGGGACTTTTATTGACCTTGTTCTTAATTATTTCAAACATACGGTTTGGTAAGGAATCTAATATTTTCAATTGCATTTAGTGAAATTGTTGACTAAGCATTTTTAATTGCTCAACTGTCACTAAATTGCAGGGACAGTATTTTATTATAAAGTTTAAAAATAAAAATTGAGACTTAACAGTTATTTCATAACTTTAAAAATATAAATTTTTTTAACTGTTATTTTATAATTTTTATATAAAAGTTTTTTTATAACAGTTATTTTTACAAAAAATTGATTATAACTGTTATTTGTCAACGTTTATTTTTAAAATGCAAAATAACAGTTATTTTGCAACTTTATTTTAAAAGTTAAAAATAAACGTTGAATTGCAATATTTACCAGAGTTATGCAAGCTATTGGGACATAAAGTTGCGTATGCACGTACCTTGGTCCTACACCACCATACAGATTTTGGTTCAAGTCGGATTACTAACTACACATACCTGAACTAAGAACAAATTGTCGCTTATATGCAATCCAATGATAAGATAAAATATATTATTAATAATATATTGTGGTTCGTGAACCACAACACTCGGCTCTGAGCTGAGCCACAGCTCGTGAGCAGGAGCCAGCAACCGGCTCTCGGCTTTTGAGCCATAGCACGTGAGCCGCTCTCGGCTCGTGAGCCCAGCTCTCTGTTCTACGCTGGGAGCCACAGCTCTCTGTTCTACCGTGGAAGCCACAGACTGTGTGGTTCGCGAGTTATTCTTACCTATTTACCATGACTGCCGACTTTTAAAATCGCGTAATAATACCAATGAGGATTCAAAATAGTAAAAAAATGATGAACGTTAACACCAATCAAGTAAAAAATCCAGACAGGATCAATGCTTGAGCGCAATTTGAAGCTAACGGATCTCCATGGTAATAAGACCGCTAATTACTTAGAAACGCACTCATTTTACAAATGACCACCAGACCGGTCCCAAACCGGCAAAAAATGGAATAAGGAGGTCTCAGCATTCCCAAAGCTAATATTTGTTGTATAATTAATAATTTGTGAAAATCAAAAATTTTATTTTAATTTTAATGCAGGCGCGACAGGGTCTCAAAGTTTTTAAAAATATTAATCATACGACATTCACAAATACAAATTTTTACAAACGAAGTTATTAGTTCATTCAATTGCTGTCATTGTTTGAAATTCAAAAGAGATCAATTGTGAAATAAAATATTTACAAATTTGAATAGTTTATAAGTAAAATCATCGCCTACTATTCATAAATGAAAATAATATATGATAATAGGCAACACTGCGTATGAATTATATACAAAACTTTGGAGCGCCATTCGCGCCCGTTAAAACTCGACTTTTTATCTTTTTTTTTTTATTTATGCTAATTATACATGAAAAATATCAGATAGGGGTAGAGAGCATGACCTTAAAATTTCATATACATGGGGACCGCTCTAATGACCACACATAATAACATTGCCCTGTTTATGACAATTCGGAACCGCGATAAACACCTTGGAAGACCAATGCTAAGAAATATGGTCAGGATCATAAGAATCGTTTTAAACCACTTTCCGTTACTGACAAATCAATAAATCGCGCAAAAATACCAAAGGATCAAAAATAATAACAATCCAAACAAATTGTACTCCCTATCAAGTAGAAAATGCTAGGATCAATGCATAAGAGCCATTCATAGCTAATGGTTCTCCATGGTAATAAGACCGCTAATTACTAAAGAAACTCCTTTCAATACACAGATTATAATAACACAGTCATGATTATGACACTACTGAACCGCGATATACACCTTGGAGGACCAATGTTAAAAAATATAGTCAGATCACAAGGAGCATTTCAAACCACTTTCCGTTACTGACAAATCATTTAATCGCGGAAAAATACCGAAGAGGATCAAAAATAGTAACAATGCCCTCCCTATAAATCCTTATTAATTCTTGACCAGCGTCCATAGACGAGTCGGTATAGCCATGTTTGTTTTGCATCACAGTTGAAGACATATTGCGTTTTAATTCTTTAGCATTGATCTTCCATGGTGATTGTCGCGGTACAGTTGTGTCATAAACAGGGCAATGTAGTTCTGTGTTGACATTGAAAAGCAGTTTCTTAAGTAATTAGCGGTTTGTTCCCATAGCTGCGAATGTTTGATCCTCTTTGGTATTTCTCCGCAATTTAAGACGGCTTTCTTAATTTCAGTAACGGAAGTGGTTTTAAAACGATTCTTATGATCTTGACTATAATCTTTAGCATTGGTCTTCAAGGTGTTTATCGCGGTTCAGTATTGTATAAACAGAGGAGCAATGTTATTATGTGTGGTCATTGCAAGAATGAAAGCAGTTTCTTAAGTAATTAGCGGTCTTATTACCATGGAGATCCGTTAGCTTCAAATTGCGCTCAAGCATTGATCCTGCCTGGATTTCTTACTTGATTGGTGATGCTTTTTGGTCTTCATTTTTACTATTTTGAATCTCGTGTATTATTACGCATTTAAAGTCGGCAATCATGGCGAAATAGTAAGAATAACGAACCACACAGTCTATGTCCTGTAAGCTGAAGGCTGTGGCTCCCAGCATGCGACAGAGGCTGGGGCGCACGAGGCCAGGCGCTCGTGCTATGGCTCAGAAACCGAGAATGAACTAACTCCCCAGCTCACGGCGCTCCTGGCTCAGAGGAAGCCAGTGTGGCTCACAGGCTCCCTGTATTATTAATAATATATTTTATCTATCATTGAATTGCACCATAAGCGACAGTATTCTTGAATTCAGGTAGCAATGTATGTCCGACTTATTTCAAAATCAGCATGTGAGACTCCAGGTACATTTTAACTTTTATGTCCCAACTGCAAATAACTTTAAAATATTGCAGTTCTTTGACTATTTTTAATTTTAAAATAAAAGTACTACAAAATAACAGTATTTTGTGTTTTAAAAATGAAACGTTGATCAGATTTATAATCAATTTTTTTTGTAAAAATAACTGTTATAAAAAAACTTTTATATAAAGTATAAAGCAACTGGTTAAAATTTATATTTTAAAAGTTATGAATATTACTATGTGTCCTATTTCATAGTGCTTATAAGGAAGCTTAGTTAGCTAACTCCCTTCACCGTGACTTTTTGGTTAAAATTTAATATCATAACAGTTATTTCGGTCCCTGCTAAATTGTCTTCCTCCTTCGTATACTCTCTCCTGGAAAAAAACGCCACCAAATACTAAATTATGCTAAAACAGTGTCCTTTATTAATTAAGTTACCCAGTGCCTTGAAATTTTGTGACATGACAGATCAAAATTAAAATTTTTTTCTTCTTCAATGTTTTTCACATTTTTAACATCCCCACAAATTCGTAAAACTTTTTGGCAGGTTCTCCGTCAGAAAGCATTCTCGAATAATTTTTTTATCACCTTGGAGCAATTTTTGGTTAAGTACTATAGATGCCTCCTTTAATACCATAAAATTTAGTGGAAAATGTTTATCAACCAACTTTTCTTTCATTTTCTGAAAATAAAACCGATTACATTTAATTGGCGCTTTGTCTCAACTTAGCCCAAGTAACGGAATATAAAAAGGGACAACCTTATCACTCACCAACCGCCACCAATATTCTAATTAGAAAACTTTACTCCGTCCAGTTGTTATCTATTCCAACCCACCCTCCTCCCACCACCCAGCCCATAAACATAACCGCGCTCATTACGCATTTTACATCAATCAGCACGTGCCCAGCATGTTTTTTTGTAACTCTTTTTCAACAAATTTCCTTCTTTTTTTTTGTGTATAAACAGGAACAGAAAAAATTACAGAAAAGGGACATTAAAATGCGCAACCCAAGCTGGTTAGAAAAAAAAGAAGTGCGCACAATTGCTCTCACAATTGCTGGGTAAAATACCCAGAAACGTGATCCAGACGAAGCATCATCATCAGCTCTTGACGGACAGGACAGTGAAATAGAATTGAAAGAGTTGTGGTAGGGGATGGGCAAAGGTGAGGAAGTCTCCATTGGCCATTGAAGCGTAATGTGTCTGTGTTTTTGTACGATGGTGGGCAAAGAGTACCGCATATAGCCAAGGTAACGACGCGGCAAGCATAAAAAGCAAATACAGGTAGAATCGCTTAAAAGCGAAAACTTAATAAGTTTATGTGCAAATAATAAACGATAAAATGTGATATGAGCTTGATAGCAGGTCTAAATTCAGTATAAAATGGCTAGTTCAAACGGAATAGAATTGAGAATTTATACAAAATTTAAAAATACGTAAATCTTTAAAGCATTTATAAAATTCTGAACTGGGTCAGTCAATTTGATTAAAGTGTGATGGTAGATTTCTAACCCATAGTTATTTCTATTTTGAATTGGAAGTTGACCATTTCTTACTATTACAGTTATTTCCGGATAAAGTAAACTTTACAGGGTAATAGATCAGTTCCTAGCCCACTGCCCTCAAAAGCTGCCAGAAAAATCGCTTACTAAAAACTATAACATTCATATATGATTTTACTATGCCATTTTTGTATTGAAACCAATTAATATGCACTTTGATTTAACTAAAACCATATGTAATCTCCAAACTTCCGTCGCTCCATTTATATGAATTATCCAGAATTCGAACTTGAGAATTACAAGTTGTTTCATGTTTCTAAGCAGATGGAAGATTAAATTCAAAGCAAAAAGTATCTTGGACGCTTTGCCACCAAAGCGTGCAATGGCACAACCGGTTGAGACGGCATTCCAATTGTGTTCAGTAATTAGGAGTAATTAAACATGTTTAAACAAAACTTAATACTATTTGTGGTTTTTCAGAGTCCAACTGGGATTGAGTATCTTTACGAATTCCTGCTCTTGATTCAGAACAAAAAACGTCGGTTAGAAAATTTATGTTAAAAAAATAGAGGGAAGCTAACTTCGGCCGTACCGAAGCTTATATACCCTTGGAGCATGATATATGCTGCCAGTTTGATATTAAATATGGCTATACGATATATTCCTCAAAAAAGTTTTTTTCACTAGAACTACATTTTTGAGCGATCGTTTTTATGGCAGCTATATGCTATAGTCATCCGATTTGAATCAAACTTGACAAAATTGTGTGGTAGTATATAATATTGATCTGTACAAAGGTTGGGAGCGATAGCATTGAAAACAAAAAAGGTTTTCTCACTAAGACTTTTTTTCAGACCTGTCTTTTGTATGGCAGCTATATTATATGGTTGTCCGATTTTGATAAATCTCGGTGAAATTTTGTGAAATCACAGAAAACCTATAAATACGAGGGTTGGGAGCAATAGCATTGAAAACAAAAAAGTTTTTCTCACAAAAACTACTATTTCAACCGATCGTTCCTATGGCAGCTATATGCTATAGTCATCCGATCCGGCCGGTTCCGACAAATGTGCAGCGTATTTGTACCAAAAGGCTTCGTGCAGAGTTTGGTTAAGATAGCTTTAAAACTAACGGAGGAGATAGCATAGAAACAGACGGACAGACGGACGGACGGACGAACGGACAGACTGACATGGCTATATCAACTCAGCTCGTCATGCTGATCAAGAATATATATACTTTATGTGTTCGGAGATGCTTCCTTCCATGCGTTACAAACATCTGGACAATTTCAATATACCCTCTCCAAGGGTATAAAAATGTTATTTAAATTAAAGTGTACACACTTTCCGAATTCCATATTTTAAGCTGAATCAATGATAAAAATGTTTAAGTCAAAGTGTAAATATTAAAATTATAGAGCACTGCTTCACAGCATCATCTTAAGCCGGCCATCCACACACGAATTTGTTCGACGAATTTGTTCGTCGAACAAAAATACGTTTGCCCACTAACCAGGCGAACATTTCTCACGAACATCATTTTCTCAAAAATCACAACGAGTTAACATGAAAATATGGCAGCGGAAATTTACACAATCATGGCCTAGATGGCGATACAAATTATCTTAAAGCATATTTAAACATTTTGGGGGCATTCAATGAATTCCAGCATCAATTTATTGCTCATTTGGGCAGGTGTTCACTCTACAGATATTTTTGACAAATGATGTTCGTGTAATTGTTCGCATCCATTGACGAACATGTTCGCACGAACACTCGCAAGATAGAAACATTTCAATTCTCTGCGAACAAAACGTCGAACAAAAAAACTGTCACGAACACCTCCACTAACGTCGAACATTTTCGTCGAGCTGAACAAATTCGTCGAACAAATTCTGTGTTGGATGGGCTGCTTAAGCAACATCAAGATATAGCCCGTTTCCACTGCTGCAACTAAATAAGGCTTTTTTCAGTTTGGTGGCTTAAGATAATTTTCGTGTGCAGACGGCAAATCTGTTTTTGACATTTACCCATTTAAGCTTAATTTTGATTAAAGCGCCTATTTCGATCATTTTTGGTAGCGTTTTTTACAATTTTAAACTATCCTCTGCGAGGCTATTAAAAGTCGCATATGTTGTATAAGCTGTTCCTGCAACACAAGTATCAATCGAACGGGAATCGTTTATTAAATTTGTTTTATGCATAACAAAGATTGAATATTGGTTTGTAAATCTCTCGAAAAGTTCGTCGGTTCAACAGAACTTCTAGAGATTTCATTTTCTAATTAGAAAATCTAGTTGGAACACCAGATGTTCCAATTGATGTTCCATCTCTATAAACAGGGTAAAATCTCTCTCCAAAAAAATTTCCCTTATTTTAGATGTGGGTTAATTTAATGACTAACTGAAATTTTTTGATTGTGTTATATGTTTTATGATGCATTTTTAAATAATAATTCAATTTTACGTCGCATTCTCCACCAATATAATGCAAAATTTAAAAATTTGTTGGCGCCAAACATGAGAAATTTGTTTCCAGCCCTCAATCCGCTAGCCCTTAATCCGCTAGCTGTAGAGGGCGCCACTTCGACAAAAGGCGTTAGTGAGAAAAGAGCTTTGCAAAATCTCCTAACAAAAAATTAGAGGTCTGAAACCAACCAAAAGAAACTTTCTGTGGCATCTAAGAATTGGAATTCGATTGGAATTTGGTTGGAAGGCTGTGGCACCCCCGTATATGAAAAAGGTTGTTCTAATTTACATACACGTTTTCTGAAATAGTAAAAAACAATATAGTCGACCCCAAACCTAGGTTCAGCGACCTCGATCCCGAACCCAAATAGTTTTGAGGGTTTGAGGGGTTTGCAGCCCAGGTCTCAAGCCTATAAGCAGTTTACTAGTTGGAAGTGGATTCAAAAGTCGTTCCCAGTCGTTCAAATTTGATGTGAAGGCTGATAATAAATCCATATTATATTATGACATATGTTTCGAATCGGTTCGAGCCGATTTAAAAGTGAAAATCATTACTCAGAAACTGATGTCTGGCTTGGTAGCACTGGCAGTTACTGAATAAATAAGTTTAAAAATTGTCCGAAGCCATTTTACAAAAATTGCACAAGGCAACAAAATTAAACATTTTCCAGTATATTGAAGGGTTGGTGGTGATTCTAGATGATTTTCGTGTGCTGAACTCGAATCAGTTTTCAGAAATTGTCCATCACGTAGAGATTTTATTATGAGGTAAATTTTGTAATAGGTTGGGGGGAACGTAAAATTTTGTTTTGACTCTCTTTTATATATAAGGTTGTCAAAGAAGTCTTGCTGCGGTATTTCTTTATTTTGGCTTGTATTTTTAGTTTATTCGTCGCATCGGTTCACGCTAGAGCTTTTTGGAAAGCTCTTTTCACGCGCTAACACGTGTTTGATTTATTGTTGTTTGTTTTTAGTCGTTCGTGAGTTATAGCGTCGCAAACATGGAGCAAAATAAAGAGAAAATACGGCATATTTTACAGTACTACTACGATAAAGGCAAAAATGCATCTCATGCTGCCAATAAAATTTGTGCAGTTTATGGACCCGATACAGTTTCCATTTCCACCGCACAACGATGGTTTCAACGTTTTCGTTCTGGTGCAGAGGTGATCGAAGATGCGCCACGGTCCGGAAGGCCTGTCGTCGAAAATTGCGATAAAATCGCTGAATTGATCGAAAGAGACCGGCATAGTAGCAGCCGTAGCATCGGCCAAGAGCTGGGCATGAGTCATCAAACCGTTATAAACCATTTGAAGAAGCTTGGATTCAAAAAGAAGCTCGATGTATGGGTGCCACACGACTTGACGCAAAAAAACATTTTTGCCCGTATGGATGCATGCGAATCGCTTCTGAATCGCAACAAAATCGACCCGTTTTTGAAGCGGATGGTGACTGGCGATGAAAAGTGGGTCACTTACGACAACGTGAAGCGCAAACGGTCGTGGTCGAAAAGCGGTGAAGCTGCCCAGACGGTGGCCAAGCCTGGATTGACGGCCAGGAAGGTTCTTCTGTGTGTTTGGTGGGATTGGCAGGGAATCATCCACTATGAGCTGCTCCCCTATGGCCAAACGCTCAATTCGGACCTGTACTGCCAACAACTGGACCGCTTGAATGCAGCACTCATGCAGAAGAGGCCATCTTTGATCAACAGAGGCCGAATTGTCTTCCATCAGGACAACGCCAGGCCACACACATCTTTGGTGACGCGCCAGAAGCTCCGGGAGCTCGGATGGGAGGTTCTTTTGCATCCACCGTATAGTCCGGATCTCGCACCAAGTGATTACCACCTATTTCTGTCCATGGCGAACGAGCTTGGTAGTCGGAAGTTGGCCACAAGAGAGTCCTGTGAAAATTGGCTCTCCGAGTTTTTTGCCAATAGGGAAGCGAGCTTCTATAAGAGGGGCATTATGAAGTTGGCATCTCGTTGGGAACTCGTCATCGAACAAAACGGCGCATATTTGACTTAAATCGCATTATTATAACCAATTTTATGAACAATTGAAAATTCAATAAAAAATACCGCAAAAAAGCTATTCCGTAACCTTGAAATAAACTATCCCAAACAATTCTAAGATATTTTTACCATTTTTATACCCGTTACTCGTAGAGTAAAAAGGGTACAAAAAAGCGTGCAAATATATGTAACAGGCAGAAGGAATCATTTCCGACCATATAAAGTAGATATATTCTTGATCAGCATCAACAGCCGAGTCGATTTAGCCTTGTCCGTCTGTCCGTCCGTTTGACATGTATGGGACAAATGCTTCTTTTATCTGCACGCAGATCAAGTTTGTTTCAAATTTTGGCCACGCCCCCTCCCGCCCCCGCAATTTGGAAAAAAGTTATATCTCCTACAGTTTTAAAGATAGAGGAATACGTACCTTCTAGAGATAGTTAGTAATTAGCAAAATGAATTGCCAAAACAATGATAAAAATCGGATGAACGGTTCTCACGTTATAAGCAAAAAAGTGAACCAAGCCCTCCCCGCTACCACCCTAAAAAATGTTGCATACTATTTGGATGGTCACACTAAGGTACGCGGGAACACTGTAAAACATGTTTTTTCATGAGTGACGGGTATATCGAAGTCGGTTAGAGCCGACTTTAACTCACGCTCTCGTTAGTAATTGTATAAGAGCTCACAAAAAAAAAAAATTAGGGTGTTCACTAGCCCTCGTGAAAGCGTAAATCAAAGAGCGTAAACTCCAAAAGTTTAGAACGCTACAAAAAAACACATAGGAAAACAAGTGAGAAAGTCGGTCGAGCCCGACTATAACACTGTGACACATTTTTGAACTTAAAAAAATTGATACGGTCGAGAACAAAAAATTCTGAAAGGGTGTATTGGTAGTATAAAAACCCTGCCTGGGTTTGGTTTGATTAGCTGCCTTTCTCTCTTTCTCTATTTAAATCTTTTATCTATTTAAAAGCCAAAAAGTATGAAAAAACTCATAAAAATTCGAAAAAACGAAAATTATCGGTAAAAAAGTATAATAATTAAATTTCTTTAGTTACATTTTGAAAGTTATATTTTTCACAATATTATTGGTTTAATACAAATCAACCAAAAACTGTAATTTTTCGAGTTTTGGTTGAAATTATACATACTTTAGAGCCCTTAACTATATGAAGAACCAATCGAATGAAGTTGGTAAGTTCGAACTGATTGTTTATTTTAGTCTAAGCTACTTTTTTGTCCGTCTTTGCTTAGTAAAATTCCTTATACTTTTCAAGGAAAAGTTGAAAAACAGTACAACACGATAAGGCCAAGCTAACTTCGTCTTTGCCGAAATTTTTATACCCTTGCAAATGTTTTAATACATCAAAAACGGCAGCATAAAGACAAAAAAGTTTTTCTCATTAAAACCCTCTTTTTGACCGATTGTTCCTATGACAGGTACAAGATATAGTCATCCGATTTTGACCAAAACTTCCAAATCTGTATAAAAGCGTATAATATTAATAATCGCAAAAGTGAGACATGTTAAACTTAAAAACAAAAAATATACAGGCCTGTTCCGAGTTCCGAACGTTTTCAAAAAGTAAAAACGAAACGAAAACGAACGTTTTACTCTTTGCTGTTCCCAATTCCGATCGATTTGGTTACGTTTTGACTTTTCGAACTCGGTTTCGAAGTCGCTTTCATAAACAGCTGGCTGGCTGGGCTGCGCGAGTTATTGGTTGGGAGCAGTAATTTTGGGTGTTATGTTATGTTTTAAATTTAAAAGACTTTTTCTAGATGTTTGTTTTTTACATTGTGATTAAATGCTCCGACTGCCAATTTTACATGTCAATCTTCTATATGTGTTTTGCACAGGTTGCTTTGTTGTTCAAATTAATACATGTTTGTTGATAGTTGATGTAGGTGCGAAATGCACCCATGGTAATGTATCCATACTAATGCTTCAAGGATTCTTGCATATCTTCAGCGGTGTCTGCAAGGGTAATGCATCCAGAGTAATACATCCAGGGTTCTTGCATATCTGTAGAGGTAACTCCGAGGGTAATGCATCCAGAGTAATGCTTCCAGGGTTCTTACATGTCTGTAGCGGTAACTCCTCCCCTCCGAGATTGAAGCGACGGTTATTGCATGGGCATCACCTAGCTTCATATGGTGTAATTAGTCCAGTGGCGGCTCATCGATATTTGTAACACTTCTTCTGTATGGTCATGCGTAGCCTCACAATACACATCGTGTAAGTAAATGCATTTTTAATCAAACTTAGAATGAACTTGAATCAAATATATAATTTCCATTTTGTTCGATAACCTTTTGCCATCTTCCCGGCAATTTTTGTATTCCACGCTCATAGAACTTCTGGCCTTTATCTGCAAAAAACTGAACCAAGTGCGATTTTATAGCCTCATCATTGCCGAAAGTTTTACCATTTAAGGAGTTCTGCAAAGATCGAAATAAATGGTAGTCTGATGGTGCAAGGTCAGGGCTATATGGTGGATGCATCAAAACTTCCCAGCCAAGCTGTCCCAGTTTTTGCCGGGTCATCAAAGATGTGTGTGGTCTGGCGTTGTCATGATGGAAAATGACACCTTTACGATTGATCAATTCTGGCCGTTTCTCGTTGATGGCTGCATTCAATTTGTCCAGTTGTTGACAGTAAACATCCGAATTAATCGTTTGGTTCCTTGGAAGCAGCTCAAAATATACCACACTCCTTCCAATCCCACCAAACAGACAGCATAACCTTCTTTTGGTGGATATCAGCCTTTGAAGTGGTTTGAGCTGGTTCACCATGCTTGGACCATGATCGTTTTCGATTAACGTTATTGTAAACAATCCATTTTTCATCTCCAGTTATGATTCGCTTTAAAAATGGATCGAATTCATTGCGTTTAAGATGCATATCACAAACGTTGATTCGGTTTGTTAAATGAATTTCTTTCAATTCATGTGGTACCCAAATATCAAGCTTTTTCACCAGTCCAAGACTTTGTATGTGATAATGAACGGTTGATTTTGGTATATTTAACTTCTCTCCTATCTCACGCTCAGTTACATGACGATCCACCCGATTAATGCTTTGATTTGGTCATCATCAACTTCATTTGGCCGACCTGAACGTGGCTCATCTTTAAGTGAAAAATCTCCAGAACGGAATTTGCGAAACCAATTTTGACACTGTCTTTCTTTTAAGGCTTTATCACCATACACATCACGTAACTTTTTAGCAACTCTCTCTGCGCTTTTTCCTTTACGGAAATAATTAAGTAAAATATGACGAAAATGCTCTTTGTGGACTCCATATTAAAAAGGGCGCCAATCAAACAAATGTAAACAAAATTACGCGCACTTTTTTTCTAAAGCAAGCTAATAGTGACAGCTAATAACTGACAAAAGAAAGAATGCAATTACAGAGTCACAAGCAGTTAAAAAAATTATAAACGCCGACTATATGAAAAATCCGCAATTACTTTTTGGGCAACCCAATAGTTTGTGTTTCTCGTATTAACGTATTTATTTAGTTTTTTTTTTGTCTTTTTTTTTGTTAATAGAGGTATTATTTAATAGGAATATTATTTGTTTCATGAAATTTGGAGAGTTAGTCGCGAACTATTTTTCTAATTTTGATTTGTGTATTTTTTTGTTTCCTTTCAGTTTTAAATGTTGCACCATTATCTTCATATACTTTGTGTTTGGAAAACCTTGGAGTTAGTTTGTTTCTCCTATTTTCCTTTCTAAAAACAATGTCATTCGGATTTAATGGAATAGGTTTATCTCTAGACTCATTTAGTTTTTCGATATTTCTAGTTTTTTGTTCCTCTAACATATTTTTTACTTTGGGATATATTTCCTCCAGATATATATTTAGTTTCGATAAATAGTCATGTTCGCTATCAAATTGAATGGTTCTTTCAAAAATATGGGTTCTGCCTGTAAAAAGCTCGTATGGTGTGAGCTGCGTTGTGGAATGTACGGCGTTATTATAAGTTATCAATACCTCGTCCAGTATTTCTTCGTCGTGTTCACATTCCATTTTTAATTTTTTTTATTGTCCGTAATGATTCTGTAAATCTTAGTTAAAGTTGAATGCAATCTCTACAGGGGAGTTGCTGGAAGATTGTTGAAATGAAGTTATTGTAAATCGATGTTATATTGCTTACAAAAAGCTTTGAATATATTTGATGAATATTCTGCACCTTGGTCACAAACGATTTTCTTTAGGAATACCGTTTTGGCTAATAAAACGCTTTATTGTCTTAACAATATTTAAACTATTTCTAACTGAATAGTGTAGCCTGCAGCAAATTTAGAAAATTTGTCAATAATAGTAACGACATACTTCGTTAATTGTATATAAGTCCGTGTGGATAATATCCATAGGTTTAGTTGGAGTCTCTGTAATTTGATATACCCCCTTGGGTGGATGTCGGTCATACTTTTTGTATTTGACAAACATCGCAATTATTAATTGTTTGTGAGATTTTAATTTTCATATTCGGAAAATAAAACTGCCTTCAAATGCCAGTATGTTTCGTCCCTACCCTGATGATTATTAGCTAAATGATAATTACGAATTTGTTGTTCTTGGGCATCAGTCTCAGTTAGTTCTGTTAGGAATATTGTACATCTTACTGCGTTAAATAAACCACTATGTGCGAAATAAGCTGAATAAATGTCTTGAATGATTTAAAAATCTCATCAGGTGCACATATTGCACATATTTTATGCGGTCTTAAAAATTTCTTTAAAAATTTTGAAATTTTATCGTTGTCAAACGAAGGTTCTGAAATTATCCGTCTAACTTTATTCTTAAACGGAGTCATTGTTTGAATGTTTGATGTGCTATCAACTCTAAATATTAACTGAAGATTAAAATCATTTAATGGTTTTTCAGAAATATAAATTAGCTCATCTAAAAAATCTTGAGCCGAATGAATCGTGTCTCCAAGTGTGCCTGCCTTAGAGAAATTATCGTTTATGTTAACATCTATTTCTACACGACTCAAAGCGTCAGCAACCACATTCTGTAACCCTTTTTATAAATAACTTCAAAATTATATTCTAGTAACTGTAGCTTCCAGCGTACTAACTTGGAGTTGGGTTCCTTAAAACTCATGAGCCAAATAAGAGGTCTGTGATCTGTTATTATTTTAAACTTTTGACCAAAGAGATATGGTCTAAAATATTTAATAGACCAAACTATTGCTAACATTTCCTTTTCCACTGTGGAATAATTCAACTCCGTGTCTGTTAGGGTTCTACTCGCATAAGATATTGGCTTGTCTATACCTAAACGACCTTGGGACAAAACAGCTCCAATTGCTACATTGCTAGCATCAGTTGTTAAAATGAAAGGTTTTGTAAAGTCCGGATATTGAAGTAAGGGGTCATTACATAACAATGTCTGACATTTTTCAAAAGCATCAATATATTCATTGCTTATTTTTACAGAGCCTGTTCCTTTCAATTGTTGTGTCAATGGTTTAGTAATTTTTGCAAAATCTCTAATGAATTTCCTATAATATCCCAACAACCCAAGAAAGGATTTAATTTCTTTCTTCGTTTTGGGTATTGGAAACCCTTAATAGCCTCTAGTTTTTGGATTAGGTTTTATACCCTCACTAGTGACTATGTGGCCTAAATACTGATTTCTTTTCGTAAGAATTCAGTTTTATCTGGTTGCAGCTTAAGATTTGCACTTTTGAGTCGTGTAAATATTTTATGAAGATCCTGTATGTGCTCTTGAAGTGATGGCGAGAATACGATTATGTCATCCAGATATACCAGACAACACTTTTCTATCAACTCACCCAACAAGTTATCCATAACCTCTGAAAGTGGCTGGAGCGTTTGTCAGACCAAATGGCATTCTAACATACTAAATGCCCACCTTCTGCAGTAAAAGCAGTCTTTGGAATGTCTTGAGACTCCATTTCTATTTGATGATATCCACTAGCTAGATCCAAAGATGAAAAATATTTTGCCCTTCCTATCTTGTCTAAAATCTCGTTTATAGCTGGCATAGGATATTTGTCCTTAACTGTTTTTTCGTTAAGTTTTCTATAGTCTACTACCAATCTCCACTTTGCTCCCCTGGATGCGTCCATTTTTTTTGGAACTAACCACACTGGGGCACTCCATGGAGAATGGCTATGTCGTATGATGTCCTGTTCTAGTAGTTTTTCAATCTGGTTTTTAATTTCTTTCCGTTCATAGTAAGCATATCTAAATGGTTTTGAGTAAATAGGTATGTCATCGATTGTTCGAATATTGTGTTTAACCATATTCGTAAAGGTTAGATTCTCGCTATTATCATAGAACATATTAGGAAATTTGGAACACAAATTTATTACAGCTGTTTTCTCTTCTGAATTAAGGTGGTCTACTCAATTTTTAAGTTCTTATTTATCGCGTCACAATTTTGTTTTTCTTCAGAGATTATATTTATTTCCACATAGTCATCTTCATTAAATTCTTTAACATCCAGCTGTGTCTCTAAATATAAATTTTGCTTTTTTATGGAATAGTTGACAACCTCCATATAACTATAGTTATTCTTAGCTTTATATAGTCCTCCGGATATTATTAAATCTTTAGAAATTTCTGTCGAATCACACCAAAACGAACCTTCTTTTACACTAACTGGTAATGACACAACTGTTTTAGAAGCCTCCTCTACAATATGTAACCCTGTAGATTTGTTATTTTCCATCTGTAATTTGATACTAAAACTATTTGTTTCAAGTAAAAGATTCTTAATATTTACTATGCCTCCTATTTTCGTTAATATATCAATCCCAATCAGGCCATCAAAATATGAGTGAAAACGGAATAGCAGAAAGAAAAAATCCCTGTCTTCTTTAAATTCTTTAAATATGGGAATTTTTACTCCTTGGTATATGGTGTGTGTGCTCAATACAGTTTTGATTTCAGTTGGTTTTGATAACTGCACTTGCTGATAATAGGGTACAAACTGAGGATTAATAAATGAATATGTTGCCCCTGTATCTATAAGAAATTTTAAATAATTCCCATTTAACGAATTTATTAATATATATGGTAAAGACGGGCCGTGTCTTTCTTTGTCTACATATCCTGTCTGTAATCCGAGGCTTTTGCTTGAAAATTTACGGTGTCATCGATGTTGTGTAGAGATTGGGAATTTTGGCGTTCACCCGCAATATGTTTATTAACATTATAAGCCTGTCCTTGTTGCTTGAAATGATTAACAGTGTTTTTACTATGAGAAGACTGTCTACTGTTATAGTCACGGCTTTCTTCTTTTGGCATAATTGCTGGTACATTTGAGTTATTTTTATATTGTCCACTATAATTTGACTGCCACCTGTCAGGTAGTACGTTGCTGTTTTGTCCATAGCTTCTACGGTTATAATTAATGGGTGGAATATTGGTACCTCTATTGTTATTGAACTGTGATCGATAATCAATTCTTCTGTTATCGTAATTTGATTGCCTGTTACGCCAACCTCCATTTTGTGGGTATGGATTCATTCTATTACGATAATTTGAGTGCATGTCACTATTGGTTCGTTCAAACTCAAATCTTCGCTTATTTTCTTGAAAATAAATATCTCTTTCTTTTATTGCCCAGTCAAAGGCTTCTTTAAGAGAGCTCGGTCGCATTGACCGAACTGTTGCTCCTAACGGACCTCTTAAACCTGTTAAAAATATATTAAGGCATGTTTTTGAATATAACTCACGTTTGGCCTTAATGGCAATTGGTTCCGTATCGCGGCATTCTATCAAATTAAATAATGCTACTTTGATTTTTGATACCTCTTCATAAAAAACGGAAACCGGAAAATTTTTTGGGCTAGTTCGTGCAAGTCGTACATTAATGATGGTTCATCCCGTCGATCAGCGAAATGTAAAATTAAATTTTCTTTTATTTCACTCCAAACTAAGCCTACACCTGTTGAATTCAGAACATCATTCGCTTTCCCCTCTATCTTATTTCGTATTGCCCTTAAAAGTAGTTGTCCATAGGGGGTGTTATCAGTTCCGCGAATTAACAATCGAATTTCCTCAACATTAGTAATAAATTCATTAAGGGAAAGATTATTGCCATCAAATACAGGTAGGAAATGAATAGCATCAGGAATCCTGAGCGAATCAAAAACATCTTGGGGACTTGCCCCTTTAGATGCATTCGAATCTAAAGAGTTTGAATTTAATGCCATTGTTTTTAGATACTGTTTTTTATACGGCTTACTGTCAGTCCGACTCTCTTAGATTTTTTTAAATATTTTATCTTTTGATTTATATTTTTTTTTTTTTTTACTTTAGTGTTAATATCGAGATTTATTGTGTATTAGTATTAGTGTCAAATTGTTGAATGGGTTTTGGTAATGTATGTAATGTGAATGCTTTTAAGTTTGTAATAATTAGTATATTGTGATATGGCTTTCTTGCAGGTATGAATATGAATTCTTCAGATTCTGTAAAAAGAATTATTTATAATTACTTGACTGTATTTAGAATTGTTTTTTATTTTCTTTTATAATAAACAATTATTTAGAATATAAATTGATATATATTTCTATTTCACATACTATAAGTGTGCTGAAGTCAGACAAGACCATTGTATACTCCAATATCTATGTCTAAAAACTAACAGTCATCACCTTATGTGGCCCTTCGTAACGTGCTGAAGCTAGGACAAGCCCCTGCATACTGCAGCGACATGTGCCTATTTGCGGACAGTCAACATTACGTTTACCCGTTCCTATTATCGTTTTAATATTTGTATATATATTTCATAACATATGTATGAACTTACTTACTCTTAATTCGGTAAATACCAAACCTCTTTCTACAATGATTTTCTTTGGCATCTATTTGTAGACAGCTTCTGTAATTATGTAATGAAAGATACAAGTTATTGACACATGTCGATTGTTTTTTATACTGATTAATAATTTTTTTTTTGATGTTTTAAGTTGACATTTTATTGCCTTTACATTGTTTTATATATTTATTAAGATGACAATTATGTAAATTATCGTGCTTGAATGGGTATATATATTTATGCATTTGTAAAACATTGGAGAAAATAAAAGAGAAAAAAAAATTATTTCTTTTCTCTCCTGCAAATTTATGAAACTACATACGATGGCCTATGTATTACCATCTTACCATTTCTCACTCCAATTATCACTACATAAACACTTACACCCATACACAATATTTTTTTCGAATTTATAAAAATTTGTCATATTCTTTTTTCTTCTTCTTATTCGTTGTATATTGAATAAATTATGATATGCTCTCATAATTTAATTCCTTTCCTATTACTTTTTTTTTTTTTTTTTTTGCTTAGATTTTTTTTTGACTTACGTTGTTTTATTTGTGTATTTCCTTGTAATATTGTTGATTTTTTATATACGTTATTCTTTGTATTGGCTTATGCACTTGGGCACATATATAATTTTGTATATATTTAGCACTTAATTTTTTTTTTTTTTTTTTTTTTTTTAATACTTGTTTTCTTTAATTAATTTAAAATTTCTCTTGGAACAATGTTATTTTGAACACGAGCTGCACTGGTCAACGTTTGGCACACGAATGAATTCAAGTCTATAATTTTTCAGCTCATAGTCATAATAAAGCAAATAATAACATACCAGTGTTGGTAAGTTTGTTAGAGTTATGACAGCTTACCCTTTTAAGCAACACCTTTTTAGTGTTCATTAGTTACTTTCTAGCCATTACTTACACTTATTTACTCACACATTCAAATATGTGTTCACATGTATGGCTGACGTGGCCTCACTGATATGCGATACAAACAAAAAAAAAACCTTCAACCATAAAAAAAAATTAACCGGATGTGATATACTCTCACAAGTTCAACTCCTTTACCCATCTCGCAAATTTGCTTGGTCGCCCCTTCACATACATACATACATACATACATTCATCTTGAAGAATACTTATACTCCGCTTGCACAATTGTTAACAACTTTAGAGGTTCGCCTCCTGACTTGCAGATCCAACTAGTCAGAAGTTCCGGCTGCGCCAGTTATTGGTTGGGAGCAGTAATTTTGGGTGTTATGTTATGTTTTAAATTTAAAAGACTTTTTCTAGATGTTTGTTTATTACATTGTGATTAAAATGCTCCGACTGCCAATTTTACATGTCAATCTTCTATATGTGTTTTGCACAGGTTGCTTTGTTGTTCAAATTAATACATGTTAGTTGATAGTTGATGTAGGTGCGAAATGCACCCATGGTAATGTATCCATACTAATGCTTCAAGGATTCTTGCATATCTTCAGCGGTGTCTCCGAGGGTAATGCATCCAGAGTAATACATCCAGGGTTCTTGCATATCTGTAGAGGTAACTCCGAGGGTAATGCATCCAGAGTAATGCTTCCAGGGTTCTTGCATGTCTGTAGCGGTAACTCGCGCGTGTTTGTGTATATCGACAGCAGCCAGAGTTGTCATCATCTCTATAATTTTAATTTGCAAAGCTCTTATTTACATATTAAGTCAAATTATTTTTATTTAAAACAATATTTAATTATTACAATTATATTTGTGATATCAAATATGGTTAAAATACAGCTAAACTAACTAAGAAAAGTGCTGTGCAAATTCATTAATTTATATGAAGCAACCCTAGCAGCTATCGATTGACGGATGAAATAGACTAAAAAGTAAAGTGGAATTCAGAACAGCTCGGTTTAAAAACGACCGCTCGGTTTTGCTTTTCGCGCAGTATTTTATAGATGTTTATAAAAAAATGATTTTAATATACACTTAAACTGTAAACACTTTAAGTAGTGATGCTAAACGATTTAAAAAAATAATCCACATTATTAAATTGATTAGTTTATAATTTTGGGTTGTTTATTTTATGTTTTAACAATTACTTTTCATTCCGCTGATTCTGCAGCACAACTTTTGAAAACGACAATTCTGGTCGATTTGCGGAATTCAGAACAGCAATCAACTCGATTTGCGACAATTCCACTCGTTTTCGGAATTTGGAACAGGCCTGATTACCCTCTTTTCGACCGATAGTTCCTATGGCATCTATAAGATATAGTCATCCGATCCGGTCGGTTCCGACATATTAGCAGTGTGCAGTAAAAAGAAGACTCTGTGCAAAGTTTCAGCTCGATAGCTTTAAAACTGAGAGACTAGTTTGCGTAGAAACAGACGGACAGACAGACGGACAGACAGATGGTCAGACAGACGGACAGACTGACGGACGCACAAAGCTCAATCGACTCAGCTCGTCACCCTGATCAAGAATATATATAGTTTAGAGGGTCGGAAATGAATATTTATATGCGTTGCAAACTTCTGGGCAAAATTATAATACTCTGTTCAAGGGTATAAAAAGTGTAAAAATGCCCCCCTCCCCCGCACCCGCAACCAACATCACAATGCAATTATCAAAGAGAGAGCGAGAGAGAGAGAGAGTACAAAATTAGAGATGAGCACAGCAGGTACGCAGTATGTTATAGTCGGGCTTGAACGACTTTCTCACTTGTTTTATTTTATTATTACCAAGACTATCGGGGGTGACACAGAAATCACTAGCGATTTTCGTATAAACGCTTGTATTTTAAATGAAAGAAACCGGCTACTAGATCAGACGGCGAAAATAAAGCGAATTGAAACCGACTAACAAGCCAAGTAGATTTGAGTAGTTGATTCCAAATCGCTCCAATTCACCATCTGATCCAGCAACCTACGGTATATTTTTCACTTTACATATAAAGTAATACAATTTAAATTGGAAATTTCAAAGTTTATACCAAAATCTCAAGTGATTTTTGTGTCACCCCCGTATGTACTCACAATGGTATATATTCACCAAAAATAATCATACAATTTTTTTTAATTGTTTTTTTTTTTTTTCAAGTTAAGAAATAGTTTACGAAAATACAAGGCATTTCTTGATACTTTAGGCTCAAATTACTTAAACTTCTGAGAATAGATTGTTCAGCACAAGAATCATTACCAACCCTTCAATCTCAGCAGGTTCAAATTGAATGAAAAATGGCTTAAAATGAATTGCTTTAAATTAATAATTTTGTAAAGGAAAAAGATGAACATTTTTTTTGGAAATATAAATAGCCTTCAGTTCTAGTGATTCCCTTCTCCTAAAATTTAAATCTTATCATTTGTTCACGTAAGGTTTTACTTTTAGCTCATTTCCACTGTAATTGACAACTGGAACAATTTATTGGCGCTCTTTGAAGTTTGCGGTAATTGAAAAAACACACCAAAAATCTATAAAAAGAAAAAGTCTACCCACAAAGAAATAAAAAATGATTCGCCCCAAAAATATAAATGGAAATGAATGAATACGGCAAATGTGTGCCAAAAGTTATCATGTTAATAAGTTGCCACCCAACGACCGGCCCAGTAGAGCAAGTGCTCTCAACGTGTTGTCAATTTGATGTTTATTGCAGAATTTTATTTGATTTTATGTTGCAACATTTGAATTTATGTGCTGGGCCATAAACCAGAGCCACCGAGTCTAATCCAAAAAATTGTTGTAAAATTGCCAAAAAGCCCAAGCCAAGTCCTAGCGAGCCGACCATTTTTATTAGCCATTTGGCAAGAGACGACGGGCGAAACTTTCTTTCTGTTTTTTTTTTTTTTGTGTTGGCCAATACTCAAGTGGGCGGCTTTCATTGGCGCTTAACTAACTGAAATTAAGTAAACTTTCTTTTGACTTTCATAAGCCTTTTAATAAGCCATAATCCCGCTGGTATTCTCTCTCGTTCGAGTGTGTACACAAGCACATAAAATCTAATTAACATTCTTTGGCTCGGGCCATGAAAAACGCACGCAATAAAAATCATCAATAGTGGGGCAAGAAAAAAAAAGAGAACTTTATTAAAAGTGATTTTCATCCTGCGGCTGCGGCGGCCTCTGATGCTGTTATACCCTCCCAATGGGGCCTACGAGCGTTTTGAGGCCTGATTAACTTTATAACACACAGAAACGCATATGTCAAACGACAGCAGTCGCTCCTCTAACCATCAAATGTGTTGCCAGTAGTTTTGCAACTAGAATGGTAGCTGCTGGGTTAATACCCTTACTTTATCATAAAGGTGTGAACTGATGTAGAAAAACGAGAGGTCAAACGGAAGCATCAGTCTGTAGTTGGATTTATCAGACACTCTTTTGATAAAAGTACTTAAATCTATATAAAAGAGCATATTCTCTTCGCCGTTTAAAAGATAATGCAATTTTTTTGCTTTCTTGCTTGCTGGAAAAGTTGTGCGGCAAGCTTTTAATTAGCGACTGCCTGCTTGCCTATCTAAGTCCCAGAGCGCATTACGCATACGCAGCGTTGACGCTGAGGCTGGCACATAGGCTTTGGGATTGCCGCTGGCTAGGACCGGGCACGATTTTAATTAATTAGACTTTTATGAGGCGTGCATGCAACTAGGCGCCGGGTTAAGGCACAGTTATTGTGTTTTTTTTTCTGTTTCCTCCCCGTTTTGCCGTTGTTAGGGCTTAACACCAGGGATACAAATAAACGAGTATAAAAATTTAGCATTATTTTTCGGCTGTCACATGTCCATTGACCATGCCCGTTGTGCGGTAATGAATATTGCGGTCGCATTATGCTCAACATTTTGGCATAATTGCAGTCCCGGATATGCGTTTATGCTCAGAGATTATTTTTGTGGCCTGCCGTTGACCAGCAGCCACACAACAAACGCCATACAAGAGATGACAGCGCATAATAAAAGCCAGACGATGTTGCTTTTGTATAAAGAAATAAAAATAATACCCCCAATTCTTTGTTGGGTTTGGGCACTCGCCTTTATTTTTCCTCTCTCTGTGTCTTGTTGTGTGAGTTTGCTTTTTTTTCTGGTTCGCAGGCAAATTAATTTCCACTTCTTTTTTGCGGCACGACAAATTTCGAGTTGTTGGTTTTGTTTTTTGCAAGAAGTTGGAGAGAAAGGATTTTGGGCAGTGGTTTGGGGGTTCCGGTTGTTTCGTTTGTACCCAAGCAATTTGCTTTCAGTGAAAATAAACTCTGCCCATTTTCAGGGGGCATCTTCTGGTATGTACATATTGTGGGAGAAGGCTTACGTATTCAAAAAACAAGGCAAACAAATCCTAAAGGCTTACCTATTTAACGGAGGTGGCAAGAGTAATAAAATTGTAAGCGACAATTAAGGAATCGCATTCTTTATTTGTTGATCTTGAATTGCATTGTTTTACCATTGCAATGGGTATTATAACTTAGCCCAGCAGCAGGGATTCAAACCGAATCGCATTTCGGTTCTGGTTCTGGAACGTACTTATACGACTTTACACGATTTCTATATGTTGAGCCTTCTACAAGATATTTAAAAAGAATATTCCAATTTTCTTCGTTTAGAATTTCAATGACTCGTTGTTCACTTAATACTTCTTGCTTCCGATATACCTTTCTAATTTCCTGTAAAATTGGGTAAACTGCAATGAAGTAAAACGTGTCTTCCTTAGCGTTTAAATTGCAGAGGGTGCAGATGGCTTCCGTGTCGTTGGGCGGGAACGTAGGTTCAGCATTTCAAGTCTAGCTCTGAATACAAATGATATTAGGCTAAGGCTGTTGTTGTCGTGAATATAGTGGTTTTCCCCCAATGAGTAGCTTAGTTGTCTGCAAAGTATCCTCGTCGAGCTGCTCCTAGCTTGCTGCATAAAATCAGAGTGAGATTTTTGAACGGTTCCTTGTAATATTATTCGATGAGATCTCTCCCACGTATTTGGATTAGTCAACTCCAAATTAGCATTAAATTCTTCTGCAAGTGTTCTCCATGTTTCGAAGCACTGGCTTCGACTCAACAGCAGGGATTTGGCAACAAAGGAAGCCAAGCGGGTTTCCATGTACATTTGAGGGCCTAGATAGCATCTCGATGTTTCAGCTGAAGATGAGTTTTAAAGGATATGTTGGACGTGACGGTAACTCCCAAGTACGTAAACGCTTTGGCTCGTTCGATTACACATGTGTTCAGGTGCCGGATTTCTTCTTTACAGATCCGTCCTCTATTGTCTCTTATTGGGAGGATTTTCGTTTTATCCGTGTTGACAGTTAGTCCCCATAGGGAGCAGTAGGAGTAAAGGTCATCCAGCATGTTTTGCAGCATCCGTGGAGAATCAGCTAACCAGATGAGGTCATCTGCGTACATTAGCACTTTTATTCTGTCGCCCGCTACCGAGATTCCACCCCTAATCGAGGAAGCGATACCATCGATATATGAGGCGAACAAAAGGGGCTTAACATACACCCCTGTTTGACTCCAGTGTTGTTTTCAAACCAGTTTGAGAGCTTCCATCCCACACTGCTGATTCGGTTCCGTCATAGGGCGCTTGTACAGCCAATAAAAAATTTAAGGACACTTCTGTTGACTGTATCAAAGGCAGCTTTGAAATCCACAAAATAAAGTTATAGTTTTTTTTGTGAGTACGAATATGCTGAGTATGAGTAGTTTCATCTGAATCCAAACTGAAACTCGCTTAGCTTGTTATGTTTGATAAGCCATCTCCAAAGCCGGGAGAGAAGCACCCATGCAAATATATTACAAATTGCGTTTATACAGGAGTTCGCAGATTCATATGGATCTCCTTTTTTAAAAATAGGAAAAATAATGCGCCTTTTAAAGCTTGCAGGGATGAGTTTGGATATAAAAAGCCGGTTGAATTCATTTGTAGCTGTATAAAGGAATCAAGTGCTGCTTTGAGAAATTCGACTGAAATACGGTCTTCTGCAGGTGCTTTGTTAGGTTTTGCCTTAGATATAGCCAGCTGAACTTCTTTCCCAGTTATGGGACAATGTAGATCATCATCCAGCACAAGAGGTAGACTAAAGCTAAATTGACTTAATACCAAGTCGGGATCAACAAAAAAGTAGCCTTTTGAAGTGACTTGACTTATCACATTTAGTGTTTTGATTTAGGTGCAAACGCATCAGGGTTAGTTAACCCTACAAACTTGATAGGAAAATATATTATATTGATACAAGCTAGTATCGCAGCTGAAACTTCGATATTTTGGCATATTGCTGGCATGGTTTTTTTTGCCGGGAGTATATACACTAATAAAACACTGGAACGAATAATTTGAGTACGAACGCTCTTGAAAAAAAAATTATTCGTTCTTCAAATTTCAAGAATTTTGCTTTTGAAATCGAGCTAAATTCGTTCTCAATGTTGTTCTATAGCAGAGTTCCATAACGATAGCCCCGGAAGCTGAACGAAATGATCTTAAGAGATTGAACTTAACGCATATAATTTAAAAAAGCAACAAAAATAATTTATACGACATTGATAATCCAAATCAATCGAAAAAGATTTCAACTTTTCGTTTTTTAATTATAGAAAATAAAAAAAAAAAATTTGACCAAATTCTTGCATAGAAGTATATATAAGTACCAGATAACTAAAAAAAAATAAATATGTCTAATGGTTTATGAGATATTGACCCAAGCAGTTTTTGAACTTGACTGCCCTCCCTGTCGAGGATTTTCAGTCAATCTGACTACCCTAACCGATTTTTCCATCTATTTTACCTCCTCTTTAGATTCAATACTTTAAAAAGTAAGTAAAAATAAAAATTTAATTAAGTAAAAATCTAATTTTTTTAACATAATGCAATTTACCTTCACTGCTTCGAAGAGTATGCTACACATTTTTACACATTCAAATTGGCTTCGTATAAAAATAGTTTACCTCAGAGTGCATGTGCTATATTCCGATGTTTAGAAAAAAAGCATACTTCTAGGCTGACCGTATAATAGAACATGGTTGATTTCAAATAGGAATATAATTTTAAATGCGATATTATAAAAATTCAAAGCAAATCCGCGCAAAAGCGCATACCCACAGCTATAGTACATTATTCAAAAAATAATAATAAGCAATATTGCAACTTCTTCGGGTACTTCTGGGTACTCTTAACACAAAGTTACTAAATGTAAAAAAAGCCACAAAGTTTTAGATTTGTTCAATTTTTTAAGTAAACGCTTTCGAATGGAAACTTCTTGATAGTTTTTTATGGCAATTTGCTTTTCTAACTTTGACTATTATTATTTTTTTTTGCAGAGATTTTAAGATAAATCAACTTTGAACGGCTTCCATTCAAAAACTATTTTGTACAAAGGTTTCAAATTTTGCCATAAAATAGCAATATGTATTCAAAACCATTGCGTGCCTTCGTTTTATCCAGTTTCCCAAACAAAAATTGGATGTGCAGTGTGCAGCAATTGCCTTTGAACAACATAGACCATTTGGGTATTACAAGCTTCCGAAAAATTATGAAATTAATCTTAAGAGTAAAGTTCGTCATTGCCACCAAGAAACAGTACAATTGTTATTAGAATTGTCTTTTTAATAAACAAAAAAAAAAAAAACCCAAATTTTAAATATAAATTAACATATATATATTCATTTTTTTAAAAAAAAAATAAAAAAAATATTTAAAAAAAAATTTTTTTAAAAAAAAAAAAAAAAAAAGACGATTTACCCTCTCCAAGGATATAATAAATATTGTAGCGAGCCTGGGTTTGACTCAGTAAACTAGATTTCTGGAACCGCAATCAATACTGAGGGCAGTGTTCCATATGTGTGATCGATTCATCGATGACGGGCGCTGGCGATGACTTCAGCCTGTCTAATTATTCTTGCTGAAGCAGAACACTTGTACTAATATAAAAAAATGTCTGAATTCGCACCTCGCATTTAAAACCTTGTCGCACATAACAGAACAAATCCCAGCCAGTGCAACTTGTTTTTGTATCCTCCAATCCTTCAATTGCTTTATGATTTGACATTTTCTTTTCCTTGCAATACATAATTTATATGGGTTAAGCTGTGATATAGTGTGCAACATTATGTCTAACACAGACACACAAAAGGAAAAGCAATAAAAAATACTATTGCACAAAACGGTTGTCAAACATTAATTAAAATGCGCACCAAATTGTTCAAGCTGAGCAAATACCAAAAAAAAGGGGAAAATAGCATAAAGAATAAAGGAAATTAAGATTATTAATACAAGCCAAATTAAAATGCCACTCTCCAGCGTAAACAGAGAGAGAGAGAGAAAGTTTTAAAAAAATATTTATATTTATTGTATGTATAAAGCACACAAAAAAGTAATCCGCTTGTTACAAACAAACGAAAATAAAAGCGAGCAGGAGCAGAAAGCGCACAAAACATAATCATCATAAACCGGAAATATCCCGACGGCAAAACATCCGACCCATAAATTTTTTAAATAGTCTACAATTTTTCGTTTTGCCATTCGGCAGTTGCCATTTGGCATATCGCGTGGTAAATACATTTAAGTGTCTGCCACAACCCCAAAGTACAAACGCAGACGCAAACTTGGCCAACTGCAATAAACACACAAATTAACCCCTAATACCAAAGGCAAGCTACAGCAGGACCAAGAGGACAACGTCGTGTATTGTCGTAGCCATAAGAAGTAGCAACTCACATAAATAAAATATTACAATTTTAATTTGTCTCTAATCCCGTTGGACGGCATGGTTCATGGCCCCTCAGAGGGAGAGAGTGGAGCTTATGCGGTTTACTTTGTCCTGGCAAGTGGCTTTCGTAAATTGCATGAATGCCCGCTGGTTTTCATTTAATACATACACACACTTCTATATATACCATATATATACATAAATCAAAAGAGATATAATTTCAAATGCGCGCGCTGACAGAGGTTACATGCTGATGTGCGGACTAAGGTGGGCAAGGTCAGGCATGGGTCAAAGATTCAACCAACAGCAGCAGCAGCAGCCAGGCTTTGTGTTAAGTCCTTGATTGAATGCTAGCTCATTTTCCAACAGAATGAGTTGACGGGCGAGTAGTAGCTACTTATTTGCTTCAATCAAGTCCCATTGTATGGCCGCCGCCTGCTTATAATCTCTTTAGCTTAGTGGAGCGCATGCTGGAAGTTTCCGGAAGCAATGGCAAGCAGCAGAAAAGTTTTATTTTCAAGAAAGTTACATTTCAAAAAAATAACTCCTTCAAATGTCTGTCAATGGCTTGCGTCTGTACTAAGATGAAAACGCAACAAGTCGGGTTCTGGTCTTATATTTTTATCAGTTTATCAAAATGGAAATGGTTAACAGCCAAATCGCAGAATTTATAACAGAAATTTAAATTTTTTAAAAGAATCGTGTCTTTTTAGGACACTTGTAGCTGAGCTTTGTACACAAGGAAAGACAGACGAAGTTTCAGAACTACTGTAATAAATACAACGGAAGACATTTAAAGAAACATAGATAATGGTCATATAGCTTTTTTAACACTTCTAGATTATAACAAAGCTTTTGACACGGTAAGCCACAAAATTCTATGCTTTTTGTTGTATGGATG